>JBAIZL010000003.1:100641504-100669004 GCA_036971475.1 Prosapia bicincta | reverse complement strand
AGATTCGTGCAGACACTTAATAATCGTAGTGGGTAATTCAAGGCTATCCAAATAATCCTTTCTTATTATACGCGAACACACTTCAATAATACACAATTGAAATAACGATTTAATCATTTTAGGCTAGTTAGAACAACAACAATGACAATGTCAACTGCAACAGTGAGGAGAGGCATTGCAAGAGAGATTTATAAACAGGCTCGTAGGAATTCTCCCACTCGTCATGTTGAGGTGAAATGATTGTATGATCTTTACCAAGCCAACTTTGTGGAAATGCTGTCATTCGCTTGACTAGTTACAACTGCGGTCATTTGTGTTTACAGTTTTTAACGAACAACATATAACCGGCGAAAATGCTCTGTTTAAATGGTAAAGGGTCAAACATCTCTTGCGATATATATCCGCCCATAGATTTGCGCAGCGAAAAATGGGAAATTGGATTAATTGATTTTATGACTTACAACACCATACCGAACATTGAGAAAGACGTAAATGATAAATTTCATTTTGATAATAATAAAGTTATAGAATTGCCCGAAGGATCATACGAAATTGATAATATAGTTTCGTTTTTAAAGGAAGCTATTCATGAAAATTTTGGAGAGAAAAACATTGTGTTTGATCTTAAAGGAAATAACAATACGTTAAAAACGAAAATCTTCTGTTCGAAAGCAATTAGATTCGACAAAGAGCACAGCATTGGATCGCTATTGGGGTTCGAGGCGAAGGAGTTAAAACCAAATATTTGGCATACTTCCAAAAATACGGTAAATATTAACAGAGTAGACGTTATTCGAATTGTTTGCAACATTGCTAGAGGTTCATATAGAAACGGTGTTGAAGGTCATATTATTCACGAATTTTATCCGGCCGTCGAACCTGGTTATAAAATTATTGAAAAACCTACTACAGTAATCTATCTGCCGTTAAACATAACAGGACTACTTCATAATATTGCAGTGCGTCTCGAAGATCAGGACGGACAACTGATAAACTTGCGGGAAGAATATATAACGCTCAGACTTCATTTGCGGCGAAGTGTTAGTTAATAATGGTTCTAATTTTGAATAGTAGTAATACAACAGATTTTACAGCGGCAGTCAGTAGACGTCAGCCAATAGATCACCATAAGCTGCTAACAAAAAGGAACAAAGAATTTTTGGAATCTTTAGGTTATACTGTTAATAAAGAACATGTTACGAGTAGATGAAAAGGTCATTTTTGACGAAACTATTGTAGATTTGGAATATCATACGCATCTTCCGTACGCACAAACTACATTTGGTGAAAATGATGAAATTCGGATTCCAGCGCACCAACAAAATGTTTACACGTTGCCATCTAAGAGTTACATATATATAGAAGGAGAATATAAGGAAGTGAACCCGGCCAACAATCACGAGGAACAAAGCGTTAAAATAATTAGCAATGGGATGGCATTTCTTTTTGACGAAATCAGATATGAAATTTGTGGCACAGAAATAGACAGGGTGAAAAACGTTGGTATTACGACAACAATTAAAAATCTATTAACCAGCACTGAAGATGAAAAAAATATTTTATTGAACGGAGGATGGAATATAAATATGATTCCTTTCGAACACGATAATAAATTTTCGTTTTGTATTCCTCTGAAAATGTTACTCGGATTCGCAGACGACTACGCCCACATTTTATTAAACGTGAGACAGGAATTATTATTACTCAGAAGTTCGACCAATATAAATGCAATTATAACGGAAAATAATAACAATAATGTCGAATTGAAAATTACAAAAATATTTTGGAAAATTCCGTACGTGCGAGTGGCCGATGATTATAATTTATCGCTATTAAGAATAATCGATAAGGACCAACCAATTTCATTAGGATTTCGACGTTGGACACTCATCGATAATCCTGCTTTGCCGACTTCAAAAAATTCAACCTGGACAGTAAAAACAGCGTCCAATAGCGAAAAACCTCGTTACGTCATCATCGCTTTTCAAACGGACAGAAGGAATGTGAAAAACAAGAATGCCGGTCATTTTGATTTTTGCAACATTGTCAACATTAAACTATATTTAAATTCGCAATATTATCCGTACGATAATTTTAACGGTAATAAGGCAATCATCTACGATTTTTTCACAAGATTTCAGTCGTCATACTACCATGGCAGCAATAATAGACCGGCCATAGATTTTAAAACATTCATTGCAAAAACACCAATATTTGTTATAGACTGTTCAAGACAAAATGAATCATTAAAAACTGGCACCATAGATGTGCGAATTGAAATCGAAGCAAATACAAACCTGCCTGAAAAGACTGCTGCATATTGTCTCGTCATCCAAGACGCTCTCGTCGAATATACACCACTCTCTGGTCTTGTGCGTAAAATATTTTAATTGTATTTCTTTTTTTTAACTGAGAAAAATAAAAAGTTGTAAACAAAAATAGTGTATTTTATTTATAAGACCCACCAAAATTTATAGGATATAGACAATGGATAATTCATAAAATGCTATTTTGTTTTATCTTTATTAATCTACAAACATTAACATAACATAATTTTGTGTTTAGTTTTCAGTCACAAAATTACGAAGTAGAGTTTGTTCGAAAGTAAAAGTGTCCATAGAAAGACCAAAGATACATTTAATGATTCAAAATTTTACCTACTTTTTTAACGAAATATTATTTAAAAAATATGTGTTAATTATAAACAAATTGATTAATTTTTTTAAATGATCAAGTTTAAGATGCATTTATTTTTATATATTATAAATTTCACGAATAAAGGAAATCAAAAGATCTAAATTTTGTCGCCTCAGACTAATATGTGCATGCAAATAATTGAGTTACGCAAAACAGCTGCTCTCAAAACTTCCTGTCGAGGGCAAAGTTCAAGCCCGAATATTCATTTCATTGTACAGAGTAAGTCACGTCATGTGTTGAACATTTCTAGCACTTTATAAAAGTTATCAATTCAATTAAATTAAATTAGAAAATCTCTGACTCTATATTCAGTTTAACAGTGTTTAAAAATAATTGTATTAGTAATTATAAAACATCATCAGCCATTTTTTAACTCTCGTTAGAATTTTTCTAAGTAAAATTATTGTTTAGGATCGTAGAAGTTACCAAATACCTTACGTTATTTTCATGTCTAGAAACATGTAGAAATATTTCCTTGCGCAGTTATTTTTATTGACGGTTAATGCTCACGAAGTATTTATTACTGCTCTTACTACTACTCACGTCCACTACCTCCGTATCTGCTTATCCTTGTTGTAACTATATCCATAATATTCCCTTACAAACTCATCCCTACGAAAATATAACACTGTAGTAAAGAGTACCTTGACGTACAGTGCAGAAACGTGGATAATGTTTCAAACAGACAAGAGCAAGATAAACGAAGTAAAAATGGACTCTCTTAGGAGATCATGTCATTCTTTAGACGAGAAACATTGGATGTCGCAGATTACCAAGAGTTCCTAGGGAATGGACGCCACCGGAGAAAAAAGATAGGGAAGACCCAAACTATCAAGGGGAAACAATCAGTAAAGCCGTGAAAGGAGCATATCGGTGTAACACCGCTACAATAAGAAAACATACAGATGGAGTTTAGAAATCGGACAGCGACGGCAGACACTATAATACCGACATTAAACAGTACCAACATCATCAAGACTGAATCAATATAATAATTCAAGATATAAAACATATGTTAAATCATGGTACTAATAATAACCACCAATTTCCAAATATTGAAATAATAAACTTAAAAAAGATAAAAATAAAGGATTAAGAATGAATGTATGTGAAGCATTCGAAGTATATAAATAGAGTGGAAATAAGAAATTAATAAGTAATTCTTGTACTTGAATAATTTCAGTTGTTTTTGATTATTTTACAAGAAAACATACTAAACATATATATATCCTTATACGGGAAACATGCCTATCCTTAGAAACATCTCGATACAGTAAAATAAGGACCTATGTTTCTGACAAGTGGGCCTTACATTCTCCATTACGACCACTACTAGGCATTGCAATACGCGCATTTTAATTCTACCGATATTCATCTTGTTCCTCCCTTGCCTTATTTTACTAAAACTGTAGACAAAGATACCTTCTGTAGGGATGGGATGAAGCTTACAACATGAGAAGAAGCTCTGGCCACATGGGCAATGATTGTCCTCACCTTCCGAACTAAAGTCAGGGTAGTCCTCATTCATCAACCCTCGAAAATTCTTTTCCACGTTTTTGTGCATTAAATATCCTTCTTACAGTCTTATCATCGTCTGGTGATAGCTTTGAAATGATTTACGTCACAGAAAATATTCGAACACTGATAAAAAGAAATTTATTCTCTGTGACTTGTAAATTACGCACTATTCTGCTGTGCTGTATGACCTACCACATGTGGTATATAGTTATGGTTAGCAAAACCACTTACTACGTTTTAATCTGCGTATAATATGAAAGTTTGTCTCTAAAAAAATTGCCTGGTTTTTATTTTTAAACCGTCATTCAATTCCTTCGATTAACTCACACTCTCCTTATATATATATATATATATATATCTTGTGCAAATTTTCAATCGTTAATAAAATACGTTTTTATTCATCCAATGAAGTTCAAATTCCTTTTTTTACAACCTGTAGTGGATGACAATTGATGTTGATACAGTTTTACAATAATATTTATTTATTAATTGAATTTTAAAAAGTTGATGACTCGGTGGGAATCGAACTGAATGTTTGAAATCCAGCGTTTTGGCACTGAGCCAACTTTTCTATTCGTAGATATCTCTTACTTAAAGATGTATATGAAATTAAAAGAGAGGATTTCCATGAAATAATGAAGTATTAAAAGAGATTGATAGATTGGGAAAAGTTATATAACACCATTAGGTTTATAAATTAGAAATGAAAAAATGGGAATAAATAGCAACAAACAAAAATAATAGTCCAACACCATATTCTGTGTAGAGAAAAAAATGGAAAATTTCAAGAAAGGGGATTTCTATTTTGCATTTAATATTGGATTATATCATGTGTATATACATATTTATATCAGTTGTTATTTTAACATAAAAATTAACTTAAATAAAATTTTTCTTTGTCGACCTCAGTGGGAATTTACTCTAAACATTTTTTAAAATATTACTTGTGTTTATTTGTAGCAATATTTTCTGTTGATTTTTATAATTGTCTGCTAATTGTTGACACTAAGGTTTTTCTAGACGCGTGTAGTGATGCTGTGCCAATTCTATTTCTGTAGTGGTGGAGTTGAGCCAGAGAACTGAGAGGGGGGAGAGCTGGAGCTCCGTGCCAAGGAAGGGGCAACGTGATGACGTAATTTACGTACACCCGGTAGAAGCGGCTGCGTACGCCCGGTGGGAACAGCAAACCCCTTACTACTGAGGTTAAACGTGCTTCTTGGGAAAAGTGGTGCTCAGAGATAAGCACACTGAGTGACACTGCTAGACTGTTTAAGGTTTTAGCAGGTGGACCGAGGGGAGAGCTTAAGTTTGTCAAAAAGACGATGGTAGCTTTACTGACACTCCGGAGGAAACTCTGCGTCTGCTTATGAGGAACAGTTTTCCCGATATTAGATTGGTAGGGGACGGTGCTCAAAACCTCCGACATACTGGGCTAAGGGCGGACTGGAATATTGCTGGGCAGGTGATCTCAGCGCAAAAGGTGAGAGAGGCGATTCTGTCTTTTGAGCCTTTTAAAGCGCCTGGATTAGGTAATATTACTCCAGCACTACTACAAAATTGCTTGGCGAAAATAATTGGGCCACTGACAGGATTACTCAGAGGCTGTGTTGCCTTGGGTTACACGCCCGGGCAGTGGCTCAAAACAAAAGTTATCTTTATCCCCAAACCGGGGAGGAAACTTTACACAGAGGTAAAGGACTTCAGACCTATCAGCCTTACATCTTTCTTGTTAAAGACACTGGAAAGGCTGGTGGACCACTATTTGAAGGAGAGACCTTTGAAGCAGTATCCGCTTCATCAGGACCAACACGCCTACCGAACTGGTAGGTCAGTGGAGACTGCGCTGTTGTCGGTCGTGGACTTTATTGAGGGTCAGATCAACAACAAGGGGTATGTATTGGGGCTTTTCTTGATGTGGAGGGGGCTTTTGATAGTACCTCTAGACTGGCCATCAAAAGAGCAAATATGGATCACGGGATTTCTAATGAAATTATAAATTGGATTATGAGTTCCTTGGAAAACCGGATAAGTACTGCATCCTGGATGGGGTGCACGATAAATGGGATGGTCTCGGAGGGCTGCCCGCAGGGTGGAGTGTTATCCCCTTTGCTGTGGAGCCTTGTCGTGGACGGCCTAGTAAGGACGCTCAGTGGAATGGGTGTCAAGGTGGTAGGAATGCAGTTGATATAGCTATCCTTGTTAGGGGACCATTTGAAGAGGTCCTCAAAGACCTGGTTCAAGAGGCACTCAAGGTAACAGAAGCATGGTGCAGGGAGAATGCACTGTGCATTCAAGGAGAGAAATCTGTGGCACTCATCTTCACTAGGCGATATAAAACTAAATCGCTGGAGATGATGGAAGTTGGTACCAAAATAAGCTACGTTGAGAGCGCTAAATATCTGGGAGTTATTCTGGATAGGAAGCTACTCTGGCGTGAGCACTTGGAGGATAAGTGCAAAAAAGCCATAGCTAAATTCTGGCAATGCAGAGGAGCAATAGGCACGAGATGGGGTGTTTGAGTCCACGTCAGATGAACTGGATTTATTCCGCCATTGTGGTGCCGAGGTTGGTCTTTGCCTCAATCGTCTGGAGGGACAGAGCACAGAAAGAATCAAGTAAAACAATGCTGGACCGCGCGCAGAGGCTCTTCCTTAGAGGCATAACAGCTACAAGGAGAAGCACACCATGTGCGGCCGTGAGGGTTATGTTGGGTTTTCCATCCTTGAGTCTTCAAATTAGGATGGAGGCAATGAAAACTGCATACCGGCTAAGTTGTACCGGGCAGTGGAAGACAAGTAGTAGACGTCATAAACAGCTATTTGGGGATTCACTGAAGGACCTCTGGATAGAACCTCAGGATAAGATACTGTCTCTTAAAAGGGAAAAAGGAAACTACAAAATCCATATTCCTGCAAGAGAGGCATGGGCGGAATATAGACCCAGACATGGTGAAATCTGGTTCACCGATGGGTCCAAGATAAAGGAAGAAGTGGGAGCACGATTTAGTGAACCGAGACACCAAGACAGATTTTGTCATCGCCTGGAGGACTACAACTCTGTCTTCCAGGGGGAGGTGCTCGCGATCAAACTATGTGCTGAGGAAATAATATGGTCTGGCAAGAGGGGCAAGACCATCTGGATTTGCTCGGACAGTCAGGCAGCTCTGAAGGCTTTAGGTAAGGCTAGTACCAGCTCTAGGCTGGTGGCTGAGACTATAGCTTCTATAGCAGAGCTGAGTAAGTATAATTCACTCAACCTAACCTGGATTCCAAGACATTCTGGCTGGATAGGGAATGAGAGAGCTGACGCCTTAACAAAACAAGGTTGTATAACTGAAGGACCGTTGCTGAGGGCAGTGGGCATGCCACCTCAGGAGGGGCGCAAAAGCAATGATTTATTTAAATTAAATTGAATTTATTCTAAATTCTCATTTTACGTTAATTTAATCTTACTTCTCATTATAGTTCGTATTTTCATTAAGTATTAAAAGTGAAAAAAATCATATAAAAAAATTCGTCATTTCCTACTTAAATCAACGAAGAAAAACTTTATTTCAGTTTTTTTTTTAAATTTTGTAATTACAATTAATATAAATATGTATGTACAAATGTCAGAATAACAATTATAAATAGAATATTTAAGTGTCAGAACATTAATGTCAAAATATTAAGTGGCAAAATAGAAAGTAAATTTCCCTGCAATTTTTTATTTTATTTTCTATGTTTGGTGTTGGACCATTATTTTTATTTCCTGCTATTTATACTCTCTATTTTTCGTTGCTTGCATTGTGTTTTAGTTTCTTTTCGCTTTCCTTTCGCATTGTCCGTTTGTGAAGTAAGATTCGATAACGTTAATCCAGTTTATCTGTTTTATTATTACATTCATTTTTAATCCTACAGCATTATTTATGATATTATGTGGTAACCATGGTAACAATTTAAGGTTATGCGATGGAGGTTTTTCAAATGGTTCTTTGAGAAATTAATTTCTAGCTATGGAAAGTTGGCTTAGTGCCAAAATGCGCTAGACTTCGAACATTAAGATACTTGTTTCGAATCTGACCTAGCCTCCAAATTAATGTAATTTAATTATTGAATAAATATTTGAAAAACTGTATTAACATCAATTCCCATACACTATAGGTTTAAAAAAACGTATTTTAATTCGATTGAATGTACAAAAACCTTTTTTCGATTGATAATTTGTACAAGATATATATTAGGAGAGTATGAGCTATTAGAAAGAATTTTAAAATGGATAAGATAACGTAACATGTCTTACTTTGAAAGACATTTTCGCCCAAGAAAAAAGTCTTGCGCTTCTGACTAAGTAGGCCAATATTTAGAGAGAGCCCTCTCCGTGTGTCCTAGACAGATCTACTACTGCCTGCTCTCGTTAACTTCTCCACCTCTGTCGGTACCAAGATCTAGCGTTTACATCTATTCGTTGTACCCATCCTTATTCTTTCTATACGGATGTGTAGGATCTATAAGTGTACGAGTAAACGGAGAACCTACGAAGGTAATATGCAACAAGCAACACAATATAAGACTCTGATAGCAGGCATCGGCGGAATGTAGTAGTTAAACGCAAACATAAAGTATTTGGTTCAGTATTAACTGTATAAGTATTGGTTCTAAATTAGTTGTCTTTATTCCAGCGACAATCAAACATTTAACACCTATTCAAACAGACAATGAAAATATCTGGAAAGTTAAAGTGATGGCAATAAATTCAGCTTCAAAAGCCACGAACTGTATTTGCAAATCAAAGATCGTTATCTTAATGTTTACTCTACAAAGTTAAATTCTGGGGACTGATTGTAGCGTCAAACAAAAGGCGTGAAGCATTTTAGTTACTATGCTGTATAAATACGTTGAGAATGTCATAGATTGAATCACTAACAAAGACGTCTTAAGCACATTAAAGCTTGTGAAAGCATTATCACCACAAGATGGAATACTGGGGCCTTCGAATACGTACGAAGATCGATACGGCCTGTTCACAACTAACCGCAAGTATAGAAAAAAAGGAGATATTTTAAAATTTTGTTGTGAAAGCATTATCACCACAAGATCACTCTAAATGGAATACTGGGGCCTTCGAATACGTACGAAGATCGATACGGCCTGTTCACAACTAACCGCAAGTGTAGAAAAAAAGGAGATATTTTAAAATTTTGTTGTGAAAGCATTATCACCACAAGATCACTCTAAATGGAATACTGGGGCCTTCGAATACGTACGAAGATCGATACGGCCTGTTCACAACTAACCGCAAGTGTAGAAAAAAAGGAGATATTTTAAAATTTTGTTGTGAAAGCATTATCACCACAAGATCACTCTAAATGGAATACTGGGGCCTTCGAATACGTACGAAGATCGATACGGTCTGTTCACAACTAACCGCAAGTGTAGAAAAAAAGGAGATATTTTAAAATATTGTTGTGAAAGCATTATCACCACAAGATCACTCTAAATGGAATACTGGGGCCTTCGAATACGTACGAAGATCGATACGGCCTGTTCACAACTAACCGCAAGTGTAGAAAAGAAGGAGATATTTTAAAATTTTGTTGTGAAAGCATTATCACCACAAGATCACTCTAAATGGAATACTGGGGTCTTCGAATACGTACGAAGATCGATACGGCCTGTTCACAACTAACCGCAAGTGTAGAAAAGAAGGAGATATTTTAAAATTTTGTTGTGAAAGCATTATCACCACAAGATCACTCTAAATGGAATACTGGGGCCTTCGAATACGTACGAAGATCGATACGGCCTGTTCACAACTAACCGCAAGTGTAGAAAAAAAGGAGATATTTTAAAATTTTGTTGTGAAAGCATTATCACCACAAGATCACTCTAAATGGAATACTGGGGCCTTCGAATACGTACGAAGATCGATACGGCCTGTTCACAACTAACCGCAAGTGTAGAAAAAAAGGAGATATTTTAAAATTTTGTTGTGAAAGCATTATCACCACAAGATGGAATACTGGGGCCTTCGAATACGTACGAAGATCGATACGGCCTGTTCACAACTAACCGCAAGTGTAGAAAAAAAGGAGATATTTTAAAATTTTGTTGTGAAAGCATTATCACCACAAGATGGAATACTGGGGCCTTCGAATACGTACGAAGATCGATACGGCCTGTTCACAACTAACCGCAAGTGTAGAAAAAAAGGAGATATTTTAAAATTTTGTTGTGAAAGCATTATCACCACAAGATGGAATACTGGGGCCTTCGAATACGTACGAAGATCGATACGGCCTGTTCACAACTAACCGCAAGTGTAGAAAAAAAGGAGATATTTTAAAATTTTGTTGTGAAAGCATTATCACCACAAGATGGAATACTGGGGCCTTCGAATACGTACGAAGATCGATACGGCCTGTTCACAACTAACCGCAAGTGTAGAAAAAAAGGAGATATTTTAAAATTTTGTTGTGAAAGCATTATCACCACAAGATGGAATACTGGGGCCTTCGAATACGTACGAAGATCGATACGGCCTGTTCACAACTAACCGCAAGTGTAGAAAAAAAGGAGATATTTTAAAATTTTGTTGTGAAAGCATTATCACCACAAGATGGAATACTGGGGCCTTCGAATACGTACGAAGATCGATACGGCCTGTTCACAACTAACCGCAAGTGTAGAAAAAAAGGAGATATTTTAAAATTTTGTTGTGAAAGCATTATCACCACAAGATGGAATACTGGGGCCTTCGAATACGTACGAAGATCGATACGGCCTGTTCACAACTAACCGCAAGTGTAGAAAAAAAGGAGATATTTTAAAATTTTGTTGTGAAAGTAGTTAAACAAGTTTTCTTTTAACAACCACAGAACTGTTAAAAAAATTTTTTTTTAATTACCCTTGCTTATTATTAGTATGGCAAACCTCTGAAACACATGTTCTGGGTAGACATGTACGAGAGAGAGAGAGAGAGTGATACTTCTGTATATGTCTGTGTGAGCGCGTGCGCGTGTATGTGTGCATGTGCGCGTTCGCGTGCGCGAGTGTGTGTGTGTGTGTGTGTAAAGAGAAGGATGGAGATAGTCAGGAAGACATAGGTAACTGGAAAACTAAAAGAAAAACTATCTAAGAAGAAACTAAAATTTGGACATGATCGTGTGTGGAGATACGAGTATGTGTGTGAGTTATGTGTAAGAGAGAGAGAGAGAGAGAGAAAGATCAGTCGGAAATGGTGCTATTGATTGCTACCCTTAAACAGAGGATTATTGTTGAAGAAGTGTGTATAAAAAGAAAAGGCAACTAACAAGATCAGAATCAAATGTAAGGAATACGAAATAAAATTTACACACTTAAAATGTATGAAAGAGAAAAGGGATATTAGGTTTAACTAAAGTTTGTAAAGGTGGGCGGTGAGCCAGCAAGAGCTTGACACAAATTGATGAGATTACAGAGACACACAAAACAAAAGTCAAGAGAGGCAACGACCGATAAGGCCTGCAATTCGCTATTAAAATGCTTTGTAAAAATGAATTTTTCTGTTCTTTACCTCCCTCTTGAACAACAAATATATTTCCTTACGATTAGTTTATCGTGAAATATGTTTCTTAAATAACTTTTTCTGACGATGTTAGCCAAGTATCCGCCTTGGGCGTACAAAAACTCTGGTCGAGTGGAGGTTATCTTTTTCCGCGTTTATCATTTACTCCACAAATTAATGTTCTGTCAATTAGAGGAAGCGATTAGAGACAGTTATGAATTAAAAGTCTACGCTAAGTACTATTTGATAAGGAAATAAAACCTACGATAGGCAATAAATACACAATCATATGGTCAATTTTGCGTCATACAGTGGCACGTAACCATTAATCCTAGCATCGGTCTTTCTATTTTTTTTTTTTTTTTGTAATTCGTCAAATGTTTTGACACTCAAGTTAAAATAAAAGATAAAAGTGTCCTTCATTTTTACAGAATATGAATTCGTTAATTTACTCTTCGACCATCAGTAACTAAGGAATCGATTATTAAGCCATCTTCGACGTACAGTAACTAAGGAATCGATTATAGAGTGACTATTCTAAGCCATGGTCGACGTACAGTAACTAAGGAATCGATTATAGAATGACTATTCTAAGCCATGTTCGACGTACAGTTACTAAGGAATCGATTATAGAATGACTATTCTAAGCCATGGTCGACGTACAGTAACTAAGGAATCGATTATAGAATGACTATTCTAAGCCATGTTCGACGTACAGTAACTAAGGAATCGATTATAGAATGACTATTCTAAGCCATGGTCGACGTACAGTAACTAAGGAATCGATTATAGAATGACTATTCTAAGCCATGGTCGACGTACAGTAACTAAGGAATCGATTATAGAATGACTATTCTAAGCCATGGTCGACGTACAGTAACTAAGGAATCGATTATAGAATGACTATTCTAAGCCATGGTCGACGTACAGTAACTAAGGAATCGATTATAGAATGACTATTCTAAGCCATGGTCGACGTACAGTAACTAAGGAATCGATTATAGAATGACTATTCTAAGCCATGGTCGACGTACAGTAACTAAGGAATCGATTATAGAATGACTATTCTAAGCCATGGTCGACGTACAGTAACTAAGGAATCGATTATAGAATGACTATTCTAAGCCATGGTCGACGTACAGTAACTAAGGAATCGATTATAGAATGACTATTCTAAGCCATGTTCGACGTACAGTAACTAAGGAATCGATTATAGAATGACTATTCTAAGCCATGGTCGACGTACAGTAACTAAGGAATCGATTATAGAATGACTATTCTAAGCCATGGTCGACGTACAGTAACTAAGGAATCGATTATAGAATGACTATTCTAAGCCATGTTCGACGTACAGTAACTAAGGAATCGATTATAGAATGACTATTCTAAGCCATGGTCGACGTACAGTAACTAAGGAATCGATTATAGAATGACTATTCTAAGCCATGGTCGACGTACAGTAACTAAGGAATCGATTATAGAATGACTATTCTAAGCCATGGTCGACGTACAGTAACTAAGGAATCGATTATAGAATGACTATTCTAAGCCATGGTCGACGTACAGTAACTAAGGAATCGATTATAGAATGACTATTCTAAGCCATGTTCGACGTACAGTAACTAAGGAATCGATTATAGAATGACTATTCTAAGCCATGGTCGACGTACAGTAACTAAGGAATCGATTATAGAGTGGCTATTCTAAGCCATGTTCGACGTACAGTAACTAAGGAATCGATTATAGAGTGACTATTCTAAGCGAGGAGAATTAAAACTCATTGAACGGTCCATAAACTTTGGAAGCCATGGAGCAATTGAGAACTGAAGGGGTTAAGTTGGAGCAGGAAAAGGGCCGCAGTGGTTAAGACAAGTTGCCTTTATAGTAAGGCGATAAGAGTAATATTCACTTAATCTTATTAAAGAAAACTTTAAGCAGTTATTCAAAAAATGAGAAGAAATTTTAGCATTTGTTTCATCAAAACATGCATTTTACCTGAGTTTACATAGATACCATAATTATTATCTTGAACATAATAAAAATATTGTTTAACTTTCATAGTTTCATCAAACGGCCGAGCCTCTGACGAGGATCACGGAGTCGAATTACACAGGCTGTTGTATAGGCAAGTCGGTACGCAACTAGTGCTACTCGGCTCAGGAAGTTTTGCAAATCCATAGCCTTTATTCAAAATTTTTTGAGAAACTGTCATCGCGTATCAAGCAGTCAGACATCTGTGATTATTAAAAAAAAAAAAAACATTATAAAACAATTAGTCTGTGTGTAGTTAAGTGTATTGGTGGATGTTTTATTATAAATTTGTAAATTAATTAAATTTGCAATTAATTTCTTTTCTTCTTTCTTCAATTTTTTTAAAATAAATGTATTGTGCGCGAGCGTGTGTTTTTATCAATAGGTTCGTAAAAATAGTAATTAGATGCAAACAAATATGGAAGGTAAGATTTTAGTATTAAGTAAAATTTTCCTTGATAGGTAACATAACGCTGTCCACAGTATATAGGCTATATAGGTTAGACTGTATTATCCGGATATTTTGGATAACCCCGAAGGTGCCGGATGTTAGAGCTTTACTGTACTCTCTCACCAGTAGTAGGCCTACACACATCCAGCACGGTTATTACACCAAACATTTTGTCACGTTGTGGTCGGTATGACGTGCCGTCTACACATAAGAAGCGATAACGTTACGTTACGTTACGTTACGACATCACCGTGTTGTGGTTATGATGTCCCATATATGCCAAACGCGATGACGTTACGCTACGTTACAATGATGTGCCAATATATACGCGTGTATAACACGCAATGGCGTTTCGTTACTATACGCTGTCTAATTATGGATGCATCTTTACAATTTACTTGTGGCGTTTTACTTCTTCTTAGTAAATGAAGAAAATAAAACTGTTTATATCGTTAAATTAAATAATACAAATATATACAACTCACAAATATACAATTTTTTTATTTCAAACGCGTTTCGACGACTACTTTGTCGTCATCTTCAGTGAAAATACACAAATGAAATTAACTAAAATATATATATATATATATATATATATATATATATATATATTAAACATAACCTATAGTTTTAGCAAAAGTAAAAACAAAAGTGAAAATCAGATCTGGGCATTGTCAAATTTATAGCCACAGCTACTAATATAATTACATTAAAATAACATATGTTAATTATAAATATTTAATTTTTATGAGCCTATATAGCTGAAATTTAAAATTCAATATTATTTTAAATTTATTAATTGTTAAATACTATCTTTTTTAAATTTTTTAAATTATTTAAATAATTTTGTTATTATTATGTTTTACCAGCTATATAGGCTCATCAAAATTAAATATTTATAATTAACATATGTTATTTTAATGTAATTATATTAGTAGCTGTGGCTATAAATTTGACAATGCCCAGATCTGATTTTCACTTTTGTTTTTACTTTTGCTAAAACTCTATAGGTTATGTTTAATATATATATATATATATATATATATATATATATATATATATATATATATATATATATATATTAGTCAATTTCATTTGTGTATTTTCACTGAAGATGACGACAAAGTAGTCGTCGAAACGCGTTTGAAATAAAAACAATTGTATATTTGTGAGTTGTATATATTTTTATTATTTAATTATAACTTTCACTCACAAGCCAGCTCGAATATTATTTATATGTTTATATCGTATTTAAATGGTTTGTAAATATAAAAACAACTGGCATTCTCTTCCTGCTCATGTAGTTAAACGAATACTAGAAGACCTTCCTTTGGACTTTGTTTCGAAAACAAGGACGTCTTTTCTCTTGCCTGGATGTTGTTCATGGTCTTCAATCCAGTGTCCGCACATACAGACCCTGAGTTACTTACGATAATTACGTCTCTATTTGCAGAAATGGAATACGTCAGCCGTTTAAAATCCACTTTATTCAAATGATTTTATCAGCAAAGAACAAGCCATCGATAATTTGTTACAAGTTGCAAATCGATTTTTTAATTCCTTCTATTAGCTCACACTCTCCTGATATGGTCTATAGCTTGTACGAATTTTCAATCGTTAATAAAATACGTTTTTATTCATCCAATCAAATTCAAATATTTTTTTTTTAACCTATAGAGGATGATACTTTATGTGAATACAGTTTTTTCAAATATTTATTCAATAATTTAATTATATAAATTGGGGGGGGGTTCTAGTTCGGATAGGGCTTTGGCACTCAGTCAACTCCCCCATTGCTAGAAATGTACTTCTCAAAAATGTGTATCAATTTTGTCTATTGCCCCTATCTGGTTGTTGTCGAAACCTCCATTGTACAACCTTAAGTTGTTGCCATGGTTACCACACAATACCATAAATAATGCTCTAGGATTAAAAATGAATGAAAAGTTTAAAATTAACAAACAAACTGGATTAACAGTATCGAGCCTTATTTCACAAAACACAATCCGAAATGCAGTTGAAAAGAAACTACAATACAATGCAAGCGACAAAAAAAAGAAAAAAGCGTATAAGTAGTAACAAACAATAGTAATAGGTCAACACCATACATACAAAAGAATATTGCAAAGAAATTCGCTCTCTATTTTACACTAATATTGTTATTCTGAAGCATGTATATACATATTTATATTAAATGTAATTATAAAATTTAAAAAAACTAAAATTAAAATTTTCTTAGATTTAAGTAGGAATTGATTTTTTTAAATTTCTATATTACTTGTTTCCTAAGTATTTCGTACTCAATTTCGAATAGCTCAGGCATTCATTTTATTTTCAAGTGTAGCCTACTCTTGCAAGCGTGAATAATCACGCCTATATTTCCGAAAGCCAAAAAAACATTTATAACAATAAAAAGAATCTGGCGTCATGTGTATAGTAATATATAGTCTAGACAGAATTATGCTAAACAGAAGAAGAGAATATTATATAACTGGTTCTTCCGTTTAATTCCAAATATTTTGTCGACATATATGTATATATGCTATACAGTATTTACATGTACATATATATTGTGTGTGTGTGTGTGTGTGTGTGTGTGTGTGTGTGTGTGTGTGTGTGTGTGTGTGTGTGTGTGTGTGTGTGTGTGTGTGTGTGTGTGTGTGTGTGTGTGTGTGTGTGTGTGTGTGTGTGTGTGTGTGTGTGTGTGTGTGTGTATGTGTGTGTGTGTACATACTGTATATTTCAAAATTTAAATTAGAAAGCCAACAAGTTAAAATTACGAAACGGCCATAATAAGTAGAGTTATACATTACAAGCCACAACACAGTAACCACACGCTTAAAGATGAATACATTTAACGTAGATTGTGTCTAGGATAAGAAAACTGTTTAGATTTAAGAAAACTGTTAATTTGTAAAGAGTTCTTGCTTTTTGTATTATCGATGAAGCTAGCTGGCAAATTTATAAAATCATTTATATGTAAAATAGCAGTAAGCTTATAGTAAATTTAAGAATCAATTCATTGCGTTGTTGTTAAATCCAGAAATCTTTATTGAATTGTAATCTGTTAGACATACAGATTTGGCACTCAACATAAGTTAGTTGAAAGCAATATTTAAAAATAATAAACATAAATTAATATTTATATAATTCTATATCTTTACATAAAAGAAACGAGGTTATGTTATAAATTTCAGCAGCGTAGAGCGCGGGAAGGTTTTATGTTATAGTATAACTTATATTTTATAACATAGAGATTGAAAGAGACAAAATTATTAAAACATACGATCAAAATCACAGTCGCTAGAACTAGTAGCCGTGGATCAAAATTGTTTCGAAATGTAGATGATGGATTATATATATCAAATAATAATTGTTTAAATATTGACGGAATATTAAATATTAAACTGTATAATTAATATACATAAAAATATAAAATTCACTCATGAATTCGAATCACACAATGAACTGAATTATTTATATATTACAATATTACAAAATTTGAGTATAATATATATA
Source organism: Prosapia bicincta (assembly GCA_036971475.1). Lineage (NCBI taxonomy): Eukaryota > Metazoa > Arthropoda > Insecta > Hemiptera > Cercopidae > Prosapia > Prosapia bicincta. The sequence goes on along the minus strand of JBAIZL010000003.1, from coordinate 100,651,264 downwards.
GAAAACCAACGCAGACAAATCAAACTATACCAAGTTATGCAAATCATCCTTATAAGCAAAAAATGGAAGCGCAGTATCGCTTTTTACATTACCCATGATGTAATATATAGAACGCCCAAAATACCAATGAATAAAAATGATCAAATTAAAGAGAAAAATATAATATATCAAATTGCATTAGATATTGAATATAACAGGAAAACTATTGATAAATTAAATAATAACATACTAAGAAAACAAGAAATCAACAATAACATTATGATGCAAGAGAAAAACCTTGGAGAACTTAAACATTCACAGGTAACAAAATAAACAAAATTACAAGATAATTTACAGAGACAAATTTACAAATTAGTTACAAAACTGATAATAATATTTAAAAGATAATAAACATTAATAGTAATAAAAACAGTATGTACGACAGAAATGGTATAGATAATATAAAATGTCAAGATTGTAATCAATTATATGTAGGACAAACAAAGAAGAAATTAAAAGAAAGATATAAAGAACATTTAAACAATTATATAAAACTGAACATATACAAATCAAATTTGGCTACTCATTGTATCAATAGTGGACACAGATTGCCTGAAATGGGGAATATGAAATTAATTGAAGGAGTAAACAAAGGGTTGAAAATGAATATATATGAAACATTAGAAATCTATAAATATAAAGTTAAAGACAAATTAATTAATGAACAAATTCAAGTGAAATAAAAACACCAAACTATTTACAACGTCATTGATGTCACGGCAAAAAGTACATAGAAGTATAAATACCAATAAAAATATGGTCAAACTGTAATGCATATGATTTAATTTTTGTAAACATATTTTGTTATATATTGTTTTTCCTGAAGATCCTAATACCTATTTTATTGGCGAAAAGCTTTGAATAATATATAAATTAAAACTATTCTTGTATTTGAAATATTATAATTCATTAGCTATATTACAAGAAAACGTATCATCATACTTAATATAATTTATATATATATATATATATATATATATATATATATATATAACACTTTCACTATAATATACTTAAGCAAGAATCTTACTTTATATAAATAATAGTCGACTTTCGAAGACATTACGTGTCTTCATTGTCGAGCACCAACTGAGACTAAGAGCTTCTTGTAGTTAGTTGCCAGGTGTGTGGGATTTCCGTTGTCACGTGGTATTGCGGTTTGTTCTATTTTCGGATGCACTGCACTGTGGGAAAGTTTTAGTTTTGGTTAGGGTTAATTTTGTCTATTAAGTTGAATAATTTATCGTTTTTTTTTATTTTATTTTTATCTGTTCTTTTATTGTATTATTTTTGTGTTTATAAATTTGTAGCTGTTCCCAGATTGTCATTTTGAGGCCTTTTTGTACGTTTTTCTTATTAGATGTATGTTTTTTTCTGTGGAATGTATGGTTGTTTTTTATGGCGACCGTGGCTAATTTTGAATTGTACATTTTTTATTTAATGTATGCTTTCAGGTGCTCTTTATATCTGTCTTTTAATTTCTTTTAGTTTGGCCAGTGTATAATTTCTTACAGTCTGGCCATTCGATTTTATATATTCCGTTATCAAGCGTGGGACATATTTTTCCGGTTGGTTTATTTTATTGATTATGTTTCCTGTATTTTTGTAAACTATGTTAATGTTATTATTTTTTAGTGTTTTAATTATTCCTTTTATGTTGTAGGCCTACCCTGTGTATGTGAATGTGGCCCATTTTTTTGTTGCTTGTGGTTCATGTTTAGCTTGTTTTAATTTAGTTAATATTTTAAATTCTAATTTATCTATAGTTTTTTTTATTGTATCCATTTTTTTGGGCTATTTGATATATTATTTGTTTATCTTTGGTTTTTTCTTAATTTTTTAGAGGCAGTTTTAGCATTCTGTATAATAGTGAGTTGTAGGCAGCCATTTTATCTTGTGAGCATAGTTAGAGTGGTTTGGTATTGTATTAATGGTTTCTGTAGGTTTCCTAAAAATTGAGTATTCAATGTTATTTGTATTTCTTGTTACTGTTAGGTGTAGATAGTTTATTTTATTGTTTATTTCTTCCTCCATGGTGAAGTTTTTGTTAGGGTGTAGACTGTTGATTTCTTTTAGGATGATATTATTATTTATTGCTTTATTTTGGGAGATGTATAATCCATCGTCAACATATCGTATCCAATGCCCGTTGGGGCCGTGTGTTTTATGGTTTGTGCGATAATTTCGTCAAGGTTTTGGAGGTAAATTTCTGATATTATACTTGAGAGGGGTGTATTATCCCATTGCTAAGCTATCTATTTGTTTATATATCTTATTATTAAATATGAAATAGTTTTGGTTTAGGTCTTTAGGCATTTTTTTTATTTGATTTGTGTATTTGGGGTTGGTTTTAACACTAGTTCATTTTTTTTTTATTATTTAGATGGTTTCGTTTATTGGTATATTAGAGTACATGTTTGTAATACCTAATAATATAAATTTACTGTTTTTTATTATGTTTATTGTTTTTAGTTTGTCGGTTAAAATAATTTAGGTTTTTATAGTAAATTTATTTTCGAGTTTAAGTTCTTGTTTTAGGCTATTGGCAATTATTTAAGGTACATTTTTGAAATTTTTTATAGGTCTTATGGGATTGTTGATTTTATGTATTTTGATGAGGGCATTCATTTTAGGGGGATTTGTATTTACTATTTTGTATTGGTAAGGGATTTTGCTAAAAAAAATTGTTATTGTTTTTTTGCTAGTTGTATAATTTTGTTTTGGTATGTGTAGGGGGAGTCTTTGATTAATTCTATGCAACTGTTGGATTTTATGAATTCTTCTGTTGTTTTATTATATTCTGGTTTTGATGCTATTACTGTAGCTTTGCTTTTGTCCGCTGCTGTTGCTATTATTTCATTTTGTATAGTTTTTCAATTTATTTATTTGGTTTATTTGTGTTTTATTATGTTCAGGCTATTTGTTTTCAAGTTCAGAAAAGAATATTACGCTACAAGTTTCTAGCGAGTGAATGATTCAATTTTAAAAAGTTAATAAAGCAGGTTTTATATAATTTGCGATTATTGAAGTATTTTGTAACTCTAACAGTGTTTGTTTTTAAAACTATTTAGAGCTCTTTGTGTTTTCGGATATTTTAAAAATGTCGATTATCATACAAAAAATGATAGAGTGAATTTAAACTTTCAACCTTGGGAAATATTGTTTTATGTAATTAAAATTACATTTAATTCTGTCACAGTAATTTTTACAAAAAAAGGTGGCTTTCTTAAATAAGTTAAAATAATGACCACTATTATTAAAAAGTTATTCGCCTTTCCAATGGGGTGAATGACCTCGATAAAGCATCAGCTTGTGTGAATGAGGGTAGTGTTTTACACACAGTTGTAGTTTGTCATGCGCAGACTACGTAACTCAATACATAACCTAACTGTGGCTGTCAGAATATTCTCTTTAATTAGACAGATTCGGCAATTCCTATTAGTGTGATTCACAAAGCATCTCATATAAATTGTAGGAAAAACAAATATATAAAACCTTTACTTAACAATAACACTATATTTCAATTGTTAAAACCAAAATAGGTAATCTATCAAGACTATACAATTCAATAGATTTTATAAATTATTTGTTTCCCAAACAATACGAATTTTTTTCCCTTGTTTATCACCAACAGCAGAAGGACATGCGCCTGTTAGATTTTATTTAGTCTGCAATAAGAATTCGAAATGGTACAGTGAATTTTCTTTAAATGTTTTGTAGGTTTGCATAGTACAACCGTATTATGTAATCCGATTTTACACGTCCATTTTACGTTTGATTATACCTTACCTTACCTTTCCAAAATAAACACATACTGTTTACTTAAAATCATATTAAGCTAATTGTGAATCAAAGAGAATCATAGTCTTTAAAATTATTCGAACTATATTTTCTTCCAATAGCATTATACAGTATCACTAATAAAAATGCTTTGTTCAAAACTCGTTATGTTAATTTCATGCACGAACACAATGTTTTTGCTCCACTTCGAACACGTAAATGGTAAATTCGTGAAAATCGTTCCGCTTGAAACGGAACAGAAAAGCATTTTTCCATTTGACGGTCAATAAAGAACCTTAAACAAAGTGACAAACGACAATGTTTTGAGCAGTTGATGCGCTGAATATCCAAGGCCACTTGTATGGACGCGTGTAAGCCGTCATGGCCCGTTACCTCCAATACTATTATAGAGCGTGCGATAAGCCAAAGATAAGTTCACGTGACAACTGTCAGCTGTGCTCTCGCGCTGTTTGTATTTACACGTTTTATGACGCCACTGCAACACACGAAATGCTTTCATTTTCACTCAGTGAAAATATGAATAAGTGCCAAAAATAACAGAGATTACAGTAAAACAACAGAGTGTTTACTGTGACTTTTGCTCTGTGTGTGGTATTTTATATTTCAGACAGTCAGTCGAAGAAGACCTCGCGACTTCATTGCATTAGCATCGTGTAACACAATGGCTGTGAGATCAGCACTTTAGGCTGGAATGCAGAAGTGTTTCGTTGGCTGGAAAGGAATACAGGTGCTTTTGTACCTTTCCTTTCTAGTATAACCCTACAAAAACATTAATAAATTACCAAAGATAAGAACACACAGCTTTTTATTACTTTCTTAAAAAGTTCTTTTTCAAAACGTTTCCCGAACCTTTATCTCTGGTATTGTCTGAGGCACTGATTCAACCAAAACTGGAATAAGATAGGTTCTGCCTAATATTTTTCAGTTTTGTCCAGATTATTTTACTTAGTGCTTGTTTTAAACTTTGTTGTTGTAGATTTAAAGAAGTCTTATATATATATATATATATATATATATATACGTAGGCCTATCAATTCGTACCTTAAGCCCTTCGCAACCACTCTTTCCAGAAAAATGGATTGTGGCAACAGTTGTTTCACTAAACAATTACATTGACAGTTTTACATTAATTTTTTATCGTTAAAACTGTGTGCGACTGGTAAGCTTATTAGAAACTTTCAGTCCTCTTTCGTAAAGAACAACCAACTTGTTTATGTAACGCCATTTAATAGGTTTCGCTGGTGAAATATATAACTTTCGGTCAATGCGTTTTAAAACAATTTAATAGTTTTAAGAAAAAAATATAATTAAACTGACCAACTCATAAGTACAAACTTTTAAAATTTTTGTAATACACTAAATCATTTTCACAAAATCAAACAAAATATTAAAATGGTCAGTTCCCGCCAGTCTACATGTTTGGTGTTTTCGCTTAGTTTGTTATAAACAAAATTATTTCTTTAAAACTATTATTTTTTTAAAATATGACAATTATATTAATTTTTTTTAAATGACCACTAAGGTTATTAATGAAATAGCATTTTAAAAATAGGAATTTTTATTGCTCAGATCAAGATTCAAACCAGAGAATATGCACATTCTCCTGATATATATATATATATATATATATATATATATATATATATGTGTGTAATTTATGTATTTATTTATTTATATATATCGTGCAAATTTTCAATTGTTAAGAAAATACGTTTTTATTCTTCCAATCAAGTTCAAAAACATTTCTTTTAATCTATAGTGGTTAACATTTGATGTTGATACAGTTATTTCAAATATTTATTATTCAATAATTACATAATAAAATTGGGGAGTCCAAGGTCGGATTCGAACTAAGTATCTTTACGTTCGGCACTGAGTCAACTTTCCAATAGCTGGAGAAGTACTTTTCAAAGATATATATGAATTTCTCTTTTGGACCGTCTGGTTGTAGTCGAAAACTCCATTGTACAACCTTAGATTCTTGCCGCGGTTAATACAAAATATTATAAATAATGTTGTAGGATTAAAAATTAATAAAAAAGAGTAAAATAAACAAACAAACTGGATTAACGGTATCGAAGCTTGCTTCACAAACGGAGAATGCGAAAGGAAGGCGAAAAGAAACTACAACACAATCCAAGCAACAAAAAAAAGAAACCGTGTAAATAGTAACAAACAAAAATAATAGTTCAATACATGGATTAAGGAATATAGAAAATTGCAAGGAAATTCGCTTTCTATTTTCCCACTTAATGTTGTTATTCTGACATATGTACTTGCATACATATTTATATTAATTGTAATTCTGAAATAAAATGAAACTAAAATCAAATTTGTTTTTGTTTTAAGTAGGTATTGACTTTAAAATAACTTTATAAGACTCGTTTATTAAATAAATAAAATCTCTCTAGCCACAAACAAACTTGTTAATTAAATCCCTATTGTAAAGGAATCGCCTTCAGAGGAATTTACCCCACAAAAATTCTTATATTTACAAAACAAATGGTTTAGTAGTATAATAAAAGCTAACATAGAGCGTTTATATTAGGTTATGTTTAAGAATTAAATTGAAAATTTTATTTGTTACTAAAAGGTTTTAATTATTTAAATACATTCATCAATATAAGTCAATTTAATTATGTTGATCTTAAACATAACCGACATTGCAAAACAATATAGACTATCTAGCGATAAGAAGTTCTTTAGCAATACGAAATAGTTATAAGACTTAGCGGGGACTTACCAAAATCAACCACATTTTACAACACATACACACACAAGCGTACATGCATGCTACTTTATAGCTTGAAGTAAAGGTTTTTATAAACAATAATGCATTGTAATGCAGATACTTAATTCCGTCATTAGAATACATATGCTTATTATTAACAAAAAAACAAATTTGTTAACAAATATTATTTTGAAAAACAAATTTCCCAACGTAAGCTAACCTGTTGACAAATGAAATCCTCAACTTGGAGTACGTTATATTATTAAGGCCGAGATGGACTTCACTAGTCTGTCGGTGTTAGTAACCCCAAGTATATCTCAACCTTTATACTTTATACTTATATACATACGAGGAATAATAATAAGACATGTTATAACGTAGTATAACACCTTTGTCCATAAAGATCTGAGTGTTGTGGTTTCGTGTGAGTTGTAAACCGAGGTTACGTACCTTTTTTTCAAATCAATTTTTAGGCTTTGGTGCTATTATATTTGTGTGATTTTCATGACCTAAATCGCCAGGTGTGTTTTGTTTGCAACATCGTTGCCATGTGAGAATCGATATAAAAACCAAAATAATATTAAAAAGTTGACAGAAACGTGTTTAAACACTGTATTTAGAGCGGTTAGTTTTCTTCATATTTCATAACATAGAACTTGTAAAAAAATATTGCAATGAAATAATCACTGTGTGTTTATCTATTTGAAACAGCGTAAACATGTAAACTAATTTAATTTTGAGTACAGTCGCTGTTTATTTTAACGATGCGTAGCTGAATTCGTTCTAAAAATAGATTCAGACCGGTACATATTTCTGTTACTTGTGACAGTTGTCGGGAGAGCATAAGGCCGATCTGCGCATGACTAAAAATAAAACTCGTTTGAGCAAGGCCTCCCCCATTCATTGAAGCCGAAGGTCATGTGGCGAGGGGCCATTCACCCCAACTGGCGGGCGCGTGTGCCTACCCTTTAAACCTGAATCGAAATAATCATAAAATATCTATTTCACAAAAGAATTAATATTCCTACTGCATTTTAATCATTTTTCCTGTTACATTTATTCAAACGAAATATTTTGTTCATTGCATAATCATGTTTTTTACATTTATTTGTCTATTGTAAAACCATTTTCAAAATGTAATTAAGTCAAAATACATAAATAAATTAGTTGATACTCTCCTTATTTCTAACTCCCACAAACTTCGAAAGTTTTTTGTTAAATAAATTTAACACAGTAATTTAATTTCATATTAAAATATCCTAAAACTCATACACTGATTGATGAGATTATGTATTAAAATATATTATTAATAAATATAATCTTTTAAAAAGTTCTAAAGAACTCCCGAAATGTTTAAATTAAAGTGACAAAATATCTTGTATATAGACGACGTATAAACGTAGGCTACACATTATATCTTAGATAAAAAGCTTTTCTTGCTGCAAGAGAGCGATCCTTCCCTCGCTAGCCACCTGCTAGTCGAAGGGGAACGTCATCCCCCTTCCTTAGTCTTATCTCTATTCCACTTATTCTTTTCCGACCCCCTTCCCCAGAAACATTTCCCCTTCCTTAGTCTTATCTCTATTCCACTTATTCTTTCCTGACCCTCTTCCCCAGAAACATTTCCCCTTCCTTAGTCTTATCTCTATCCCACTTATTCTTTCCTGACCCTCTTCCCCAGAAACATTTCCCCTTCCTTAGTCTTATCTCTATCCCACTTATTCTTTCCTGACCCTCTTCCCCAGAAACATTTCCTTTTCCTTAGTCTTATCTCTATCACACTTATTCTTTCCTGACCCTCTTCCCCAGAAACATTTCCCCTTCCTTAGTCTTATCTCTATCCCACTTATTCTTTCCTGACCCTCTTCCCCAGAAACATTTCCCCTTCCTTAGTCTTATCTCTATTCCACTTATTCTTTCCTGACCCTCTTCCCCAGAAACATTTCCCCTTCCTTAGTCTTATCTCTATCCCACTTATTCTTTCCTGACCCTCTTCCCCAGAAACATTTCCCCTTCCTTAGTCTTATCTCTATCCCACTTATTCTTTCCTGACCCTCTTCCCCAGAAACATTTCCTTTTCCTTAGTCTTATCTCTATCCCACTTATTCTTTCCTGACCCTCTTCCCCAGAACATTTCCCTGTGTACAAAAAGCACAGTTGAGTCATAATATTTCCTTAAAAAGCAGTCCAGGCATTTTCTATTCCTCAATCCTAATCAGTTCTATTATTTACAATGAATTAGAAACGATAATAGCCCCATTGAGTGAACCACCATACAATGATTTAGAAACGATAATAGCCCCATTGTGTGAACCATCATACAATGATTTAGAAACGATAATAGCCCCATTGTGTGAACCACCATACAATGATTTAGAAACGATAATAGCCCCATTGTGTGAACCACCATACAATGATTTAGAAACGATAATAGCCCCATTGTGTGAACCACCATACAATGATTTAGAAACGATAATAGCCCCATTGTGTGAACCACCATACAATGATTTAGAAACGATAATAGCCCCATTGTGTGAACCACCAACTGTCTGAAAAGTTATATAGAATATAAAGGAGAACAACTTTGTTCCAGGCGAAACCTATATTGGCAGTATATTATTGCCGGACCTTAGAGAATTAAAGCAGCAGAGCTTATTGTTTCTGATACCTGGAGTTTCGGAAGAAGTCCAAAATTTACGAACAAGGCCTCCAAAGAATCTCAAATTCTGAGTAAAGCGTTTAAGACGGTCTTGGAAATGAAACACTTTAAATAGGTAATACATTGAACTATAGACAGTTTCATGTACATGGGCTCTCTTTGGTACATATTTTACACTGTATCTTTTTTATGATTTCTCTTTTATTATAAAATTTGTTTTTTCCATCACTCGGGCTTTTTAGGACTCGGGACTGGTGGGAGTGACTCTGTCCTTTAAACCGCCCCTAAAAGGAATTTTCTGCTAACTAGACTAGTGTATATTGATCAAGTTAGAATGCTGAAATGCTTCAGAGGCCAAAATATGTAGGATTCCTCACCAAGTGTTTGCACATTGCCTGCATTAAGACAAGTATATAAAGCTTTTTCCTTCGGTTAAAACGCTCCTGATAAATTGGAACAACTATTTTCATTGAACGCTGTTAAGAAGAAATATTTAAAACAGATACATAAAAACCTGGCCTAAAATTTCA
>JBAIZL010000003.1:100614004-100636504 GCA_036971475.1 Prosapia bicincta | reverse complement strand
GCCTCATTGAATGTCAGGCTCCAGGGACAGAAACGTGGACCGCATGGGGACCGTACATCTCAGGTAAATGCCCATCAGATCAGCGGTGGAATTGCAAATTACGGTAGATCCCAGGCCACGTTGACATTTTCGGTGAGGAAATGACTGAGAAGCTTGCCAAGCAGGGACCTCCTGAATCCGTCAGGGACGTCTAATGCCTTGAACACTTCCATGGTTTTACCTTTGTAGTTGATAAGTTGCTCAGTGAACAATGAAGGGAGCTACCGACTGCAAGAAGTGGAAGACTCTTGTGTCCCAATAAACTCTTTTCTTCCTCGAACTATAAATGTTACCAGCTCCAAAACTAAAGCAGGCCATGATTACAGTTGAATCACTTTGACAAAAATAGCCTCGCGCAGGCATGTGGGGATGAGGGGTGGGGCTTGGCTGCGTGCGAGGGTAGGAGGAAGAAAAAGTTCTAAGTAGAAACGCTACTAGCATGACTACATACTTTCAGCTGAGTTGAATCATTTATACACGTCAAGAGAAAGAACCAGGGTACTACCGGGTCCTTACTTACCGTACAAGTTTTAAATCTTGAATTTTCCTCCAGAGACATTTTTCATATGGAAATGGCATCCGTGGATTAACCGATAGAAACACATTGGAGTGCAGAAATCGCCGCAGCTTCGAAATCAACGGCGACATTTCTTGGTTTCCATTCTGGAATAATTTCAAGTACTTTCTTGAACAGACGGACGTAAGTATCTTTTTTTTTGTTCGTTAAGAGAGCGAACACAACAGGATAAATATTTGTTTCACCCGTCGAACTTCCAAAGTCTGCTTGTATTGAATATATCTGTGTCAACTGCTTACTACAGCTTTTAAATGTCCCATCCATAAAAACGTCTTGTTTCGTCTTCAGAACTTCTCTTCCTGATTTTGCACAAAAAATTATGATCCTATCCCCTGTGTTATCATCGCTGAGAAGAAATGAGGTACCGTCACCCATAGTTAGTTGTTCTGCCTCAAGATCAACTTCTTTACATGCTTTTGGTTCTGTCTGCTTTCCTTGTGAACTGGTTCGATGGTTGTACAATGTCCTTTTAGCTGATTGCTGTTCCGGCATTTCCATAACAAAATCATAACCTCGATTATGCAGATTACCTAACTCCTCAGTATATATTGTAGGGATCGGAGTATCTTCCTCTCGCGCTCTCTTCTTCGCTCGGGCTAGAGTCCTCTGTACTTCCAGGCGGCTATCATCCGGAGTTCCACACTGACGTTCGTTTGAAGCAAGTATGTTGGAGTCTTTGGTCTTAAGTATACCTAGGCACTTCTTCGATTGTTGTTTTGAACAGCGCCAAACAACACAGAAAGAGCTCACGAACTAAACACTAGTGAAGTTAGAACAGCAATAAGGGTGGTAGAGAGAAAGCTGTTAGGGTTTGACTAGGACGAATTCCCAAAGCATTGTTCAAAGGGCATTGGCTTGGGAAGGTGGGGCCAGGTACTAGTAGGTATTCCCAAAATAACTCCCCCTGGCTGTTCTAAGAAATTCCGCAGTGGGACCGATTTTCAGTGGTACGGATTTACAGGACACCGTTTTGCGCCTCTCCCTAAAGGGGTAACAAACCTTTGGCCTCTTCGGCCCTCTCCATGGCTAGGCTCCTCGGCTAAGTGGGAACTGTGGAAGTAAAGTTACACCACTGGCTCTACTGTTTGTGTTGTAATAAGTTCATTAATCAATAGTTAGGTAAAGAGGAACTTAGGAATAAGTGAAATGCCTGTGTAAAATAAAGAGGTCGCAAGGCCTTTTCTATGTTGTTCTACTATCTTTTATACACAATTTTATTCTATAGTCTGTATGATGTAACCTGTCTTGTAGACCCGGGGTGACCCAGACGTGCCTCATCACTTGCAGCCGCTCGCAACTATTTTGTTGGCTATTACATTTATGTAGGCGAAACATTTATGTTTATATTAATTTGGTAGTGCTACTGCTCTCCGAACTAATAATTTTAGTAAATTTATAAAATACATACTAAGACTAAGCATGTTCGATCTCACTTGAAGATCCTCATCAGTGTATCACTGACAGCTCCGCTAATATTCCAACCATAACAATATAAAGTATCAATATATTTGTAAATATTTGTATGTTTTCACTATAACAAACTTAACAAGGAAACCAGAAACATCAGCTTTCGTTGTACCAGTTACTTTTGATAGATTTACTCATACCTAAACGTCCACGGGATGCTACTTATATCTGGATTACTACAATATTTACGAGTCTATTTTTGTTATTAAAACACAAGGTTATATCTGTTTGAAACTATGATTTTGAAGTAAATCTTAAAATACCTGTATGCCGGACACGTTTAGACATGCTAATTAATCAATCAGATCACTAGGAAACCCCTTCTAGCCTGGAGGCAAATTCTCTTTCTATTAAACCTAAACCCGTACATTCATGCTTGTTTTGTAAGAGTGGAAATAACTCATGTTTACTATAAATCATGACAAACATCTATTCACAATCAATAATTGTTACCTCGCGTGCTACGTCATTACAACCAGATTATTACTACTTCATTGTAAACTCTAAATATTGTAAATTCTAAAACATAAATTTTACATGCTTAGAATTTCTGTAATTACGCTCATGTATAACGACTTTGTCACAGAAACGCGAATGAGAGAATAAATTATTATCAGGAACTTCTGCTCGTTATCATTTAACTGTTAGCCTTCCTCAATTTTTTTACAATTATTACAGTAGACTTTTGTATTTATCGTCAGTATAAAATTGTTTATCTGTAACTAAAGTGTTTAGCTTAAACATTAGTTATTGAGCGCATTTTTAAAAATTCACAATAATTCTCAATCACTGAAAAACAATGGTTCATTAAAAGAGGCATACTCACTAACACGGCTCCAAAACGATTTTTTGCAGCCCTTATACTATTTACATTTTGAGAAATACAGTTTTTTTTACCTAACTTGCAAATATAGACGCCATATTAGAGAGGTGTGAAATATTTGGCCCATTGGTTTCAAAAATTTAACCAATGTGTTATAATGATACTGTTTGTATGTTATTTAATGGCACTAGTACTTGCAGCCCTGAGGATGACTTAATCCAAACTATTTGGCTCTCTGAGAAGATCCCTATGCACTGACGAATATATTTAGGATGGCTAGTACACGGCAAACAAAGGGGGCTGCTCTTCGTTAGGTATAGCAAACTACGGACCCTTTCTCTACCTGCCTGCCACAGGAATACTGTCTGTAAGTTATTTAATGGCACTAGTACTTGCAGCCCTGAGGATGACTTAATCCAAACTATTTGGCTCTCTGAGTAATCCTAGTGAAGATCCCTATGCACTGACGAATATATTTAGGATGGCTAGTACACGGCAAACAAAGGGGGCTGCTCTTCGTTAGGTATAGCAAACTACGGACCCTTTCTCTACCTGCCTGCCACAGGAATACTGTCTGTAAGTTATTTAATGGCACTAGTACTTGCAGCCCTGAGGATGACTTAATCCAAACTATTTGGCTCTCTGAGTAATCCTAGTGAAGATCCCTATGCACTGACGAATATATTTAGGATGGCTAGTACACGGCAAACAACGGGGGCTGCTCTTCGTTAGGTACAGCAAACTACGGACCCTTTCTCTACCTGCCTGCCACAGAAATACTGTCTGTAAGTTATTTAATGGCACTAGTACTTGCAGCCCTGAGGATGACTTAATCCAAACTATTTGGCTCTCTGAGTAATCCTAGTGAAGATCCCTATGCACTGACGAATATATTTAGGATGGCTAGTACACGGCAAACAAAGGGGGCTGCTCTTCGTTAGGTATAGCAAACTACGGACCCTTTCTCTACCTGCCTGCCACAGGAATACTGTCTGTAAGTTATTTAATGGCACTAGTACTTGCAGCCCTGAGGATGACTTAATCCAAACTATTTGGCTCTCTGAGTAATCCTAGTGAAGATCCCTATGCCCTGACGAATATATTTAGGATGGCTAGTACACGGCAAACAAAGGGGGCTGCTCTTCGTTAGGTATAGCAAACTACGGACCCTTTCTCTACCTGCCTGCCACAGGAATACTGTCTGTAAGTTATTTAATGGCACTAGTACTTGCAGCCCTGAGGATGACTTAATCCAAACTATTTGGCTCTCTGAGTAATCCTAGTGAAGATCCCTATGCCCTGACGAATATATTTAGGATGGCTAGTACACGGCAAACAAAGGGGGCTGCTCTTCGTTAGGTATAGCAAACTACGGACCCTTTCTCTACCTGCCTGCCACAGGAATACTGTCTGTAAGTTATTTAATGGCACTAGTACTTGCAGCCCTGAGGATGACTTAATCCAAACTATTTGGCTCTCTGAGTAATCCTAGTGAAGATCCCTATGCACTGACGAATATATTTAGGATGGCTAGTACACGGCAAACAAAGGGGGCTGCTCTTCGTTAGGTATAGCAAACTACGGACCCTTTCTCTACCTGCCTGCCACAGGAATACTGTCTGTAAGTTATTTAATGGCACTAGTACTTGCAGCCCTGAGGATGACTTAATCCAAACTATTTGGCTCTCTGAGAAGATCCCTATGCACTGACGAATATATTTAGGATGGCTAGTACACGGCAAACAAAGGGGGCTGCTCTTCGTTAGGTATAGCAAACTACGGACCCTTTCTCTACCTGCCTGCCACAGGAATACTGTCTGTAAGTTATTTAATGGCACTAGTACTTGCAGCCCTGAGGATGACTTAATCCAAACTATTTGGCTCTCTGAGTAATCCTAGTGAAGATCCCTATGCCCTGACGAATATATTTAGGATGGCTAGTACACGGCAAACAAAGGGGGCTGCTCTTCGTTAGGTATAGCAAACTACGGACCCTTTCTCTACCTGCCTGCCACAGGAATACTGTCTGTAAGTTATTTAATGGCACTAGTACTTGCAGCCCTGAGGATGACTTAATCCAAACTATTTGGCTCTCTGAGTAATCCTAGTGAAGATCCCTATGCACTGACGAATATATTTAGGATGGCTAGTACACGGCAAACAAAGGGGGCTGCTCTTCGTTAGGTATAGCAAACTACGGACCCTTTCTCTACCTGCCTGCCACAGGAATACTGTCTGTAAGTTATTTAATGGCACTAGTACTTGCAGCCCTGAGGATGACTTAATCCAAACTATTTGGCTCTCTGAGTAATCCTAGTGAAGATCCCTATGCACTGACGAATATATTTAGGATGGCTAGTACACGGCAAACAAAGGGGGCTGCTCTTCGTTAGGTATAGCAAACTACGGACCCTTTCTCTACCTGCCTGCCACAGGAATACTGTCTGTAAGTTATTTAATGGCACTAGTACTTGCAGCCCTGAGGATGACTTAATCCAAACTATTTGGCTCTCTGAGTAATCCTAGTGAAGATCCCTATGCACTGACGAATATATTTAGGATGGCTAGTACACGGCAAACAAAGGGGGCTGCTCTTCGTTAGGTATAGCAAACTACGGACCCTTTCTCTACCTGCCTGCCACAGGAATACTGTCTGTAAGTTATTTAATGGCACTAGTACTTGCAGCCCTGAGGATGACTTAATCCAAACTATTTGGCTCTCTGAGTAATCCTAGTGAAGATCCCTATGCACTGACGAATATATTTAGGATGGCTAGTACACGGCAAACAAAGGGGGCTGCTCTTCGTTAGGTATAGCAAACTACGGACCCTTTCTCTACCTGCCTGCCACAGGAATACAGTCTGTAATCATCTTTTCAGTTTTACCCCACTTTGCCTCTATTAAGGAACAAAATTTCTTGCCCTCGGCCAGTACAGACAAAATGCTTTTATATTTGAAAGTATAGTTATATTTCAATGACACCATAACTGATTTTTTACAAATCTAAGCGTTATCTAGTGACTGTTACAAGGGACCCCACTTTGCCTCTATTAAGGAACAAAATTTCTTGCCCTCGGCCAGTACAGACAAAATGCTTTTATATTTGAAAGTATAGTTATATTTCAATGACACCATAACTGATTTTTTACAAATCTAAGCGTTATCTAGTGACTGTTACAAGGGACCCCACTTTGCCTCTATTAAGGAACAAAATTTCTTGCCCTCGGCCAGTACAGACGAAATGCTTTTATATTTGAAAGTATAGTTATATTTCAATGACACCATAACTCATATTTTATAAATCCAAGCGTTATCTAGTGACTGTTACAAGGGACCCCACTTTGCCTCTATTAAGGAACAAAATTTCTTGCCCTCGGCCAGTACAGACGAAATGCTTTTATATTTGAAAGTATAGTTATATTTCAATGACACCATAACTGATATTTTATAAATCTAAGCGTTATCTAGTGACTGTTACAAGGGACCCCACTTTGCCTCTATTAAGGAACAAAATTTCTTGCCCTCGGCCAGTACAGACGAAATGCTTTTATATTTGAAAGTATAGTTATATTTCAATGACACCATAACTGATATTTTATAAATCTAAGCGTTATCTACTGACTGGTACAAAGGACCCCACTTTGCCTCTATTAAGGAACAAAATTTCTTGCCCTCGGCCAGTACAGACGAAATGCTTTTATATTTGAAAGTATAGTTATATTTCAATGACACCATAACTGATATTTTATAAATCTAAGCGTTATCTACTGACTGTTACAAGGGACCCCACTTTGCCTCTATTAAAGAACAAAATTTCTTGCCCTCGGCCAGTACAGACGAAATGCTTTTATATTTGAAAGTATAGTTATATTTCAATGACACCATAACTGATATTTTATAAATCTAAGCGTTATCTAGTGACTGTTACAAGGGACCCCACTTTGCCTCTATTAAGGAACAAAATTTCTTGCCCTCGGCCAGTACAGACGAAATGCTTTTATATTTGAAAGTATAGTTATATTTCAATGACACCATAACTGATATTTTATAAATCTAAGCGTTATCTAGTGACTGTTACAAGGGACCCCACTTTGCCTCTATTAAAGAACAAAATTTCTTGCCCTCGGCCAGTACAGACGAAATGCTTTTATATTTGAAAGTATAGTTATATTTCAATGACACCATAACTGATATTTTATAAATCTAAGCGTTATCTAGTGACTGTTACAAGGGACCCCACTTTGCCTCTATTAAAGAACAAAATTTCTTGCCCTCGGCCAGTACAGACGAAATGCTTTTATATTTGAAAGTATAGTTATATTTCAATGACACCATAACTGATATTTTATAAATCTAAGCGTTATCTAGTGACTGTTACAAGGGACCCCACTTTGCCTCTATTAAGGAACAAAATTTCTTGCCCTCGGCCAGTACAGACGAAATGCTTTTATATTTGAAAGTATAGTTATATTTCAATGACACCATAACTGATATTTTATAAATCTAAGCGTTATCTAGTGACTGTTACAAGGGACCCCACTTTGCCTCTATTAAGGAACAAAATTTCTTGCCCTCGGCCAGTACAGACGAAATGCTTTTATATTTGAAAGTATAGTTATATTTCAATGACACCATAACTGATATTTTATAAATCTAAGCGTTATCTAGTGACTGTTACAAGGGACCCCACTTTGCCTCTATTAAGGAACAAAATTTCTTGCCCTCGGCCAGTACAGACGAAATGCTTTTATATTTGAAAGTATAGTTATATTTCAATGACACCATAACTGATATTTTATAAATCTAAGCGTTATCTAGTGACTGTTACAAGGGACCCCACTTTGCCTCTATTAAGGAACAAAATTTCTTGCCCTCGGCCAGTACAGACGAAATGCTTTTATATTTGAAAGTATAGTTATATTTCAATGACACCATAACTGATATTTTATAAATCTAAGCGTTATCTAGTGACTGTTACAAGGGACCCCACTTTGCCTCTATTAAGGAACAAAATTTCTTGCCCTCGGCCAGTACAGACGAAATGCTTTTATATTTGAAAGTATAGTTATATTTCAATGACACCATAACTGATATTTTATAAATCTAAGCGTTATCTAGTGACTGTTACAAGGGACCCCACTTTGCCTCTATTAAAGAACAAAATTTCTTGCCCTCGGCCAGTACAGACGAAATGCTTTTATATTTGAAAGTATAGTTATATTTCAATGACACCATAACTGATATTTTATAAATCTAAGCGTTATCTACTGACTGTTACAAGGGACCCCACTTTGCCTCTATTAAAGAACAAAATTTCTTGCCCTCGGCCAGTACAGACGAAATGCTTTTATATTTGAAAGTATAGTTATATTTCAATGACACCATAACTGATATTTTATAAATCTAAGCGTTATCTAGTGACTGTTACAAGGGACCCCACTTTGCCTCTATTAAGGAACAAAATTTCTTGCCCTCGGCCAGTACAGACGAAATGCTTTTATATTTGAAAGTATAGTTATATTTCAATGACACCATAACTGATATTTTATAAATCTAAGCGTTATCTACTGACTGGTACAAAGGACCCCACTTTGCCTCTATTAAGGAACAAAATTTCTTGCCCTCGGCCAGTACAGACGAAATGCTTTTATATTTGAAAGTATAGTTATATTTCAATGACACCATAACTGATATTTTATAAATCTAAGCGTTATCTAGTGACTGTTACAAGGGACCCCACTTTGCCTCTACTAAGGAACAAAATTTCTTGCCCTCGGCCAGTACAGACGAAATGCTTTTATATTTGAAAGTATAGTTATATTTCAATGACACCATAACTGATATTTTATAAATCCAAGCGTTATCTAGTGACTGTTACAAGGGACCCCACTTTGCCTCTATTAAGGAACAAAATTTCTTGCCCTCGGCCAGTACAGACGAAATGCTTTTATATTTGAAAGTATAGTTATATTTCAATGACACCATAACTGATATTTTATAAATCTAAGCGTTATCCAGTGACTGTTACAAGGGACCCCACTTTGCCTCTATTAAGGAACAAAATTTCTTGCCCTCGGCCAGTACAGACGAAATGCTTTTATATTTGAAAGTATAGTTATATTTCAATGACACCATAACTGATATTTTATAAATCTAAGCGTTATCTAGTGACTGTTACAAGGGACCCCACTTTGCCTCTATTAAGGAACAAAATTTCTTGCCCTCGGCCAGTACAGACGAAATGCTTTTATATTTGAAAGTATAGTTATATTTCAATGACACCATAACTGATATTTTATAAATCTAAGCGTTATCTAGTGACTGTTACAAGGGACCCCACTTTGCCTCTATTAAAGAACAAAATTTCTTGCCCTCGGCCAGTACAGACGAAATGCTTTTATATTTGAAAGTATAGTTATATTTCAATGACACCATAACTGATATTTTATAAATCTAAGCGTTATCTAGTGACTGTTACAAGGGACCCCACTTTGCCTCTATTAAGGAACAAAATTTCTTGCCCTCGGCCAGTACAGACGAAATGCTTTTATATTTGAAAGTATAGTTATATTTCAATGACACCATAACTGATATTTTATAAATCTAAGCGTTATCTAGTGACTGTTACAAGGGACCCCACTTTGCCTCTATTAAGGAACAAAATTTCTTGCCCTCGGCCAGTACAGACGAAATGCTTTTATATTTGAAAGTATAGTTATATTTCAATGACACCATAACTGATATTTTATAAATCTAAGCGTTATCTACTGACTGTTACAAGGGACCCCACTTTGCCTCTATTAAGGAACAAAATTTCTTGCCCTCGGCCAATACAGACGAAATGCTTTTATATTTGAAAGTATAGTTATATTTCAATGACACCATAACTGATATTTTATAAATCTAAGCGTTATCTAGTGACTGTTACAAGGGACCCCACTTTGCCTCTATTAAGGAACAAAATTTCTTGCCCTCGGCCAGTACAGACGAAATGCTTTTATATTTGAAAGTATAGTTATATTTCAATGACACCATAACTGATATTTTATAAATCTAAGCGTTATCTAGTGACTGTTACAAGGGACCCCACTTTGCCTCTATTAAGGAACAAAATTTCTTGCCCTCGGCCAGTACAGACGAAATGCTTTTATATTTGAAAGTATAGTTATATTTCAATGACACCATAACTGATATTTTATAAATCTAAGCGTTATCTAGTGACTGTTACAAGGGACCCCACTTTGCCTCTATTAAGGAACAAAATTTCTTGCCCTCGGCCAGTACAGACGAAATGCTTTTATATTTGAAAGTATAGTTATATTTCAATGACACCATAACTGATATTTTATAAATCTAAGCGTTATCTAGTGACTGTTACAAGAGACCCCACTTTGCCTCTATTAAGGAACAAAATTTCTTGCCCTCGGCCAGTACAGACGAAATGCTTTTATATTTGAAAGTATAGTTATATTTCAATGACACCATAACTGATATTTTATAAATCTAAGCGTTATCTAGTGACTGTTACAAGGGACCCCACTTTGCCTCTATTAAGGAACAAAATTTCTTGCCCTCGGCCAGTACAGACGAAATGCTTTTATATTTGAAAGTATAGTTATATTTCAATGACACCATAACTGATATTTTATAAATCTAAGCGTTATCTAGTGACTGTTACAAGGGACCCCACTTTGCCTCTATTAAGGAACAAAATTTCTTGCCCTCGGCCAGTACAGACGAAATGCTTTTATATTTGAAAGTATAGTTATATTTCAATGACACCATAACTGATATTTTATAAATCTAAGCGTTATCTAGTGACTGTTACAAGGGACCCCACTTTGCCTCTATTAAAGAACAAAATTTCTTGCCCTCGGCCAGTACAGACGAAATGCTTTTATATTTGAAAGTATAGTTATATTTCAATGACACCATAACTGATATTTTATAAATCTAAGCGTTATCTACTGACTGTTACAAGGGACCCCACTTTGCCTCTATTAAAGAACAAAATTTCTTGCCCTCGGCCAGTACAGACGAAATGCTTTTATATTTGAAAGTATAGTTATATTTCAATGACACCATAACTGATATTTTATAAATCTAAGCGTTATCTAGTGACTGTTACAAGGGACCCCACTTTGCCTCTATTAAGGAACAAAATTTCTTGCCCTCGGCCAGTACAGACGAAATGCTTTTATATTTGAAAGTATAGTTATATTTCAATGACACCATAACTGATATTTTATAAATCTAAGCGTTATCTACTGACTGGTACAAAGGACCCCACTTTGCCTCTATTAAGGAACAAAATTTCTTGCCCTCGGCCAGTACAGACGAAATGCTTTTATATTTGAAAGTATAGTTATATTTCAATGACACCATAACTGATATTTTATAAATCTAAGCGTTATCTAGTGACTGTTACAAGGGACCCCACTTTGCCTCTACTAAGGAACAAAATTTCTTGCCCTCGGCCAGTACAGACGAAATGCTTTTATATTTGAAAGTATAGTTATATTTCAATGACACCATAACTGATATTTTATAAATCCAAGCGTTATCTAGTGACTGTTACAAGGGACCCCACTTTGCCTCTATTAAGGAACAAAATTTCTTGCCCTCGGCCAGTACAGACGAAATGCTTTTATATTTGAAAGTATAGTTATATTTCAATGACACCATAACTGATATTTTATAAATCTAAGCGTTATCCAGTGACTGTTACAAGGGACCCCACTTTGCCTCTATTAAGGAACAAAATTTCTTGCCCTCGGCCAGTACAGACGAAATGCTTTTATATTTGAAAGTATAGTTATATTTCAATGACACCATAACTGATATTTTATAAATCTAAGCGTTATCTAGTGACTGTTACAAGGGACCCCACTTTGCCTCTATTAAGGAACAAAATTTCTTGCCCTCGGCCAGTACAGACGAAATGCTTTTATATTTGAAAGTATAGTTATATTTCAATGACACCATAACTGATATTTTATAAATCTAAGCGTTATCTAGTGACTGTTACAAGGGACCCCACTTTGCCTCTATTAAAGAACAAAATTTCTTGCCCTCGGCCAGTACAGACGAAATGCTTTTATATTTGAAAGTATAGTTATATTTCAATGACACCATAACTGATATTTTATAAATCTAAGCGTTATCTAGTGACTGTTACAAGGGACCCCACTTTGCCTCTATTAAGGAACAAAATTTCTTGCCCTCGGCCAGTACAGACGAAATGCTTTTATATTTGAAAGTATAGTTATATTTCAATGACACCATAACTGATATTTTATAAATCTAAGCGTTATCTAGTGACTGTTACAAGGGACCCCACTTTGCCTCTATTAAGGAACAAAATTTCTTGCCCTCGGCCAGTACAGACGAAATGCTTTTATATTTGAAAGTATAGTTATATTTCAATGACACCATAACTGATATTTTATAAATCTAAGCGTTATCTAGTGACTGTTACAAGGGACCCCACTTTGCCTCTATTAAGGAACAAAATTTCTTGCCCTCGGCCAGTACAGACGAAATGCTTTTATATTTGAAAGTATAGTTATATTTCAATGACACCATAACTGATATTTTATAAATCTAAGCGTTATCTAGTGACTGTTACAAGGGACCCCACTTTGCCTCTATTAAGGAACAAAATTTCTTGCCCTCGGCCAGTACAGACGAAATGCTTTTATATTTGAAAGTATAGTTATATTTCAATGACACCATAACTGATATTTTATAAATCTAAGCGTTATCTAGTGACTGTTACAAGGGACCCCACTTTGCCTCTATTAAGGAACAAAATTTCTTGCCCTCGGCCAGTACAGACGAAATGCTTTTATATTTGAAAGTATAGTTATATTTCAATGACACCATAACTGATATTTTATAAATCTAAGCGTTATCTAGTGACTGTTACAAGGGACCCCACTTTGCCTCTATTAAGGAACAAAATTTCTTGCCCTCGGCCAGTACAGACGAAATGCTTTTATATTTGAAAGTATAGTTATATTTCAATGACACCATAACTGATATTTTATAAATCTAAGCGTTATCTAGTGACTGTTACAAGAGACCCCACTTTGCCTCTATTAAGGAACAAAATTTCTTGCCCTCGGCCAGTACAGACGAAATGCTTTTATATTTGAAAGTATAGTTATATTTCAATGACACCATAACTGATATTTTATAAATCTAAGCGTTATCTAGTGACTGTTACAAGGGACCCCACTTTGCCTCTATTAAGGAACAAAATTTCTTGCCCTCGGCCAGTACAGACGAAATGCTTTTATATTTGAAAGTATAGTTATATTTCAATGACACCATAACTGATATTTTATAAATCTAAGCGTTATCTAGTGACTGTTACAAGGGACTTGAGAGCTTTCACTCCGTGTTCGTGTTTGCTCTCATATTTATTGAAATAAACGTCTTATTTAAAATATAACAACATTTCAGCTGTATTGGGAACTGTATTACATCATTTGGATTTTATTTTATATGTTTAATATATTAAATACTGTAATACAAAACAATCAAAACCATTATTTGGACGAGTTTGTTACAATTCAAACATTAAATTTCAGAGATACCTAACCTGAGCATAGAAACATTACCAATATTCAGTAATCGCGTGGAGCCTGACCTTGAAGAATATAAAAAGTACGGAATTGTCATTGTTGTTATATCGTGCATGA
This sequence comes from Prosapia bicincta, assembly GCA_036971475.1. Taxonomy (NCBI): domain Eukaryota; kingdom Metazoa; phylum Arthropoda; class Insecta; order Hemiptera; family Cercopidae; genus Prosapia; species Prosapia bicincta. Next base: position 100,622,891 of record JBAIZL010000003.1, on the reverse strand, counting down.
CGTCGTGAGATATCCGAATCTGGTGGATTACGTAGAGACAAACATAAATGTTTGGGTCGGATGTTAGGCAATAAGTACAGATATCGGTTTCTGTAAGGCAATCAGTCTGTATGACTACTATAGCCTATGAAGGATAGGAAAGGCAATCTCCAGTGATATTTGGCAGTTTTGGGTTTCCGATACATCTCACCCTACCAACTGCAATGAACTATCATTGCAACAATACTTTTTATATAGCTACTTTTCTCAACACTTAGATTATTTTACATACGTATATATAATGTGTATTGTAAGCAAAACAGCTGTAGTTAGTTTGGCAAATACATATATCTATTTGTCCCAAATCTGGTTAAGCTGTGTGTTGTGTTTCTCTGGTTAACCAAATTTGGTTAAACTGTGTTTATTTTTAGTATAAAATACATAATTTTAGAATTGTCAGTTTAATTGATTACAAAAAACTGTTATTACAAACTTATTTACATCTAGATCACTTTTATTCTTGTTAATTATAAACAAGAAATATTTAAAAAATGTTTAATGTAAATTCCTATTTAGGTCAAGAAAAAATTTTTATTATTGTTTGCTTATTTCCAGTTTGTTTATTTTATTCGTTTCATTCATTTTAACTCTACAGCACTATTTATGGTAGTCTGTGGTAACCATGGCAACCAGATCGGGAGAAAATAATTCATATACGTCTTTGAGAAATTTATTTCTTGTTATTGGAAAGTTGGCGCCATGCCAAAGCGCGGTAAACTTTAAACATGAATTTCCGGTTCGAATCCGGATAGACCCTCAAATTTATATAATTTGACTATTGAATAAATATTTGAAAAAAACTTTATTAACATCAATTGTCATAAATGTAAAATATGATACAATCGCCAAACAAGCAGCGGAAATGGGCCCAGTCTTCTTACCACAGTACTCTCTAAAGAAATGCCTGAGTGCTGTGAAAACATCAGTTAGAAGAAAATGGATCCACCGTTGGAGAGAAGAAACCAAAGGTAGAAACCTCTATGACATTCAAAAAGAACCAAATAATTTGGAAATGTATCAAGGGGTTCCCAGATTGACAGCCGTCTTTGCAGCACGAGCAAGAATCGGACACATTGTGACTGAGACCTATCTCTTCAGATTTAATCTGAGTGAATTTCCAATCTGCCCTAACTGTAGAAAAGAGGAGGAGACTCTAGACCATATCCTCCTTCGATGCTCCTCACCAATTCCACCAAGAGCAGCTCTGCTGTCTGCGCTGGGAAGCCAGGGAAACGTCAAAACAATATTGATCGATAAACAGTTTTGGACCTTGGCTGCAGCAACTTATTATGGACATCGGACCATCGGAGCACCTGGACGTCCGCATCAATTGTCATCTACGGTAGGTTAAAAAAATGTATTTGAGCTTGATTGGATGAATAAAACGAATTCTATTAATGAGTGAAAATTTTTACAAGATATATAAAAGGAGGGTAAACAGGGAGAATTTAAAAAGTCAATTACTTTAGTAAGCTATTAACATAACCTAAAATAGAAAGTGTGTAGTATTATTAGCTGCGTTTCAGTAGATTCAACACTCTTTCATAAACACTATAATGGAGAAATTTCGTCATAACACTTATCAGCATATATCAGGAATAAGCATTCTTTGTCAAACTATAGAGCAGGGAAGTAGTAAGAATTGGTTCTTCTTCTATTGGTAGACATGAATGTTTATTCTTAATAATGCTGACATTGTGTGTGTGTCGGCAATCCAATATCTTTCTCATATTACCATCCCAGGAAAACTTTATTTTCTCTATAGTGTGGCAAGTAAATTATTATCTCTTTGTTTCTATCCATTCTTATCAGATTTTGCTATTCATTTCTACCTCATATACACCAGAAACCGTTTTTTACTGCACTTATTCGTTTCGTCGTGTTATTTTTTGCCCTAACTTCAGAGCTACAAGTCACTCTAATTTCTACGAATGCTGTAAACAGATATTTTTTGTGTGTCTTTATTCCATAGTAATGAATTTAAATGCTCTGTGATGCGTGACCTCTACCTATAATTCTGCATTATATCTTTTCCATTATTACCATCATCAGTTAATGCTACTCTCAGGTATTTGTATTCTTTAGTGTTCCATCGATGCTTCATTCCGGGTTCTAAATCCTGTTAGAAAACTTACAAAGTCGTCGTGTTCCTGTAAACATATTATTTAGATTAACGTCCTAGCACCAGACATATGTCTGTGAGAGAGAGTGAGTAAGTTCATTATTTGATTACAGCTACATTGAATCTCAGACATCAGAAGCATAACAGAGTGTCAGTGTAATAGTATTAAAAAGCAACACTTTTCACCCTATTCCAGAGCCTGGGTCGCTATCGTTGAGGCATCACCGAAATCAATATGTTGGCAGGTAGAAATACTCCATCCTACAAGTGAGTGGGAACTTCGCCACATACTGATTTGGGTTATCCTTAAAGTGATCAAGACAGGACTGTCCTGTCCCGGGGATGCTCATTTGGCTCATTCTGGCAGAATAATACACAACGTACTACTGTTTCAATATTTAGTTGTTGTTATTGTTTTGAGTAGATAAATATTAAATGATTTAAATACTAAATTGAAGGTCTCAGGAGGAATTGAAAGTACAAATTCTTAGTTCATGTTATTAAACTGTCACCTATTTTACTGTTACTTTCGCCGCATCGATTCATCTTGGTACTGCGCCGTTCTGATCTTCTAGACATCTGGCCACCTTAGCGATGCTCAACAGCAGCGACCCAAGGAGCTAAGGATTTAACTATCGTCAAAAACGATTGTATACAGTACAAGAGTATATTTTGTAGTATCATTGTATTCAAAGATTCTATTTTCCGCGACAGAATGCACCAAGTACGGTATTATAATAATAGGAACTATACAATTACAGTAAAAAATAGCTTTTATTAATACTAGTTTTGTTAATAGCTCAATTTAAATCAAAACTACTTACATATCACTACAGCGAAAAATATAACTTACATACAAATTTACATGCTCAACTTTATTTTTACATTTAAACTAATTTCAATTTCAAGAGATTACCAATATCAAACATAACCTAAACTTGTTAGTAAATCATTTAATATCTCCGTGTTATATATTTTGGATTTATTTAATTTAAATACACGAGAACAATATTTTATTAATTTGTGTATACAATTTTATAAATTTTTAAATTGCAAAACTGTCATGTAATTTAACTTATTTTAAAACATAATACACAAGTTGCATCTACTGAAACAGGGTACTGAAACTACAAACTTTCAAAATACTACACTTTTTGTGTTAATAACCGACTAAAGTAATTTACTTTTTATAGTTAACTAGAATAAAAATTATTTAGATGTAAACAAATTCGTGTAATAAAAGTTTTTTGTAATCCTTTAAACTGACAATTCTAAAATAATGTGAGTTAATATTAATAATACAAACAAAACACTCAGCTTAACCAGATTTTGGTAAATACATATTTACCAAACCAACTACTGCTGTTTTGTTTGCAAATGCATACCGGTACTTCAAAATCATTATACTGTATATAGTGAATCGTTCAAGAATTTGATCGGCAGGCAAAGAAAATTAACGATAAGTGTATAAAATGTATTACTTTATTCATGTTCAGGTTTATTAAACAAGTCTAATTTGTATGTCATCTATATATTTCATTTGTTTCTATCTAGTCACTTTACTTTTAAAAATATATTGGAATAAAATGTCTTAATTAAATGAATATTTAAGAAGAAGTAATTGCAATAAAAAAATAACAATTAGATGTAGGTTATGTATGTGTAGACATTGCATAGGCTATATTTAACCTACATATTCCCGCCATTAAGCTTTAAAATAACTTTGCAAAAACTATTTTAAAATAGCCTGTGTAAGCTATTCCGTTTAAATAATATTTACTTTCACCTAGGCTAAAAATAGATGTTCAATTTGTGACATTATTTATTATTTAAATTTCATCCAAGATAGGCATCCGTTTGGCCTATATAACATATGGTTTTCTAATTTTAATTTATGTGTCTTAATAAGATGTAAAAATTATTGAAATATAAGAACAAATTAGAACAACGTATAATTTCAAACTAATGCCCAACAAATTAACAACTACTCGATTCCAAGTATTAATTAATTAATGATAATCAATTAATAATTATGTTAACAAAAACAAATTCATTTAAATCTGCTCTGTAATCAATTTAGCTAACTTAATTTTATAACATAAACTAATTATTTAGTTCCATAACAAAATAAATTTCAGGTTTTACATACTTATAAATTTAATTATTTTACAATCTAGATAACCTAAAAGCGGAACAAAAACCGTTCTGGAATTGACTAAATCACTGAGCATAGTATCAACTTATAAAAATTCCTTTAATGTAAAAAAATCTTTACCTTTATTGAAATAATCCACAAAGTAATCAAACTTCAAAATCCACAGAAATACTGAAACTTGAAAACTGAAGAACTTTGTTGTTAAATGAGGTCGTGATCGAGTAGCCGGTATATTTCCACTGCCTTCGCGAAGCATATACTCAAACACTAACGCTCACCGGGTGGAATACTAAACACAGATCGTAGTCACAGATCCGAACTAACTTTAACAATTGCCATCTGAGCATGCGCAAAATGTTTTGTTTATTTTCATTCCTTCCTGCCGTCAGAGCGAGCAGATGTTTTTGTCAGATTTGATAATTGTGTAGGGAGTGACTTGCGGCACTCAAAGTGCATAAAAACAAGTGATTGCTCCACTACGTAACCTACTTTTGTTTCCGTTCTTACCTCAATCAGTGACAAATTTTAAACGTGCATCCATTTCTAATATCATTAATTATTATAAATTAATCGTGTTTTTTTCAAATTTAATATATTGAACGTTATTACATTGCCATAAAGTATATGCAAATTGATTTAAAAAATAAAATTGTACTCGGCTATTAATTCGGATTATACTTTGAAAAATTTAACAATTTTTTTTATAATAAAAATATTTATTTAAATACCACTTTACTTCGAAACATATTAATTCAAATTTAAAATTTAATTAAAAGTTCAGCCTAAGCAAAATAAACCACTCCTAGGCTAACTAATTTAAACATTAACTTTTTAAAATTAACTCTCCATTTTGCATGAACTGTTTGCATGAAATTTAGAGAGGTTATATAACTGAATAAAAAAATGTTGAATATGGCTTTTTTGGAACAAATTATATGAATTCTCTATAGGTTATACCAAGAGAATAATGATTATAATTGTGTTTATGTAAATGTGTTTTATTAAGTAAATATAAATGTATTAATTAACCAAACTTTTGGGTAAATCTTTGCCATACTTACATATTTTTGTTTTGGTTTAGATAACATATATTAGAAGTAAATTTAAATTGTCCAATTGAAATATAAAAGATATGATGTTATGTAGGCTTAGAGTGTATGAGAATAGAGTATAAATGAGAATGAGTGGCTTCTACATGAGAATAGAAAGTGTAAATTAAAGCCTAGGTTAAATGGAAAGTAGATAGCGTAGCCTAAATATAAGGTAAATAACTTAGATATGGTAATAGTATGGTAAATAAATAATAATTAGAATATAATAAGATATACTAGTTTGGGGTTGGTGTTATGTTTAATTCTAAAACAAATGGTTCTAAATTTAAATAATTTGCTGTTGGTGCACAAGGGTTAGGCCATATACATAAAATATTATATGTTATTTGTACACAACAAGAAAATGATTTATTAAGATTATTGTAAACAGAGTTTTGCCCTTATTTTAAATATAATAATACCTGTATAAATCAATAATTAGGTAGTAGGCTGAAAAATAAAAAAAAAATCGTTATTTTCCAATTAGCTTTGAATTCTAAATTCCACTGGTTCGGTCTTCAAGTCAGAAGTGTGGCTCAAAGAATCCACAATCCCGTTAAAAGCTTAAAGAGGCTTATAAGAGGCTAATTGGTTTTTGTTATAAATTCAGGAGTTGGTTCTCCTGAGAGGTTTATTCCTTGTTACAGGTATCGGACCAGAGTTCGAATTCAAGGGATAAACCATTACTTTCCTGCGAACAAGGAGTGTGTTACATCATAAGGTAAGAGCAGGATGAAGATGAGCTGGCCTGATAGTAGGAGGTGTAATACGAGAGTAATTCATAAAAAAAGGTTCCATGATTGTTAAACATAGACAACTTTATTTTTGTTCTTAATGTAATACATCATTTTATAGCTTAAAACTTAAGCTATTTTCCCACATAATCACCGTTTCTCTACAAACACTTTTAAAAACGATGTTCCAACATTTCTATCCCCATGTTATAGAATTCTGCTGCCAAACCCTTGAGGAATCGAGTAACCTCTTCCTTGGCGTCATCGTTGGTACTGTAGCATAAGCCACCAAGTGTTCCTTTAATTTTGGGAACAAATGATAATTACTTTAGGCTAGGTCCGGACTGCAGGGAGGTGAGGCACAGAAGTCCAGCCAAAATCTGTCAGCAGTTCTTGAGTTTGTGCGTCTTGGAGATGTCTAAGATGGACATACCGATATAAAGTGGACTGTCGAGAACTATCTTAGTCTTATTCATACAAACCAATACCATCTATCCATTCGAATCCACCAGATGGCACGGGCATCGACATGGCCCACCCGTAAAGGTTGTTTGCGTCGACGTACCCCAGGTAGACAGACTCTTTCTCACTATCAAAGTCAGGCAAATGCTTGTTGTTGGCTCTAACATGTTTCCTAACGCACTGCGTTAGACCGCCTCGGACGCCCGACTCTATGATGAGGATCATATCGACATCCATCAACAATTCCAAAGTGCATCCTGTTTCTCTCAACATAGCCTGCCACGCCAGTCCTGGTGAGGTGTAAGAATGGAGAGGATCAAGCCCGTAAGCGTTCATACAGGTGTTTCTAAATTCCTCCATAACATCGCAAAGAAGGGTCACGTCGAGTTGTACATAAAAATCACTGTACTCTCCCAAAGTCTTAAACTCCATTCCGTTCCATACGTTACATGCGTGTTGGTATTCTTCATCACTAATTCCGCAATCATTTAGCTTGCTGTGAAAACATTCTATGAGAGGAAGCGAAGTTTCGTTGAACCTATCTGCATCGTCTATATAATCGTAAGGGAAAACACCTTTCTTAGCACTAGTTCGAGCTTCATTTCAGGTACTAGTTTATTCGTCTCCAGCAGATCGTTCCGTGATAGATTTTCGCTAAGTTTCATAAGGTTTGAAGGTAAATACCTATAATAGTCGATGAATCTCAATTTTAGTTTACCGATCTTTTTCGAAAAACTTATAAACTTTTCTTTCGACGAGGCTAACACATCGATTTGTCCTTTCCATAAGTTCAATTCATGTATTATAAAATATGAATCGTATCCACTTAAATTGTGCAGCACGACAGGTATAAAACTAGGTAGCTTATAATTTATGTTGCAAAAGTTACAAGCCGATCCTCTATACATTCCTGTCAGATGGTCATGGTCACGGACTTTATGATTCATGTCGGTAAAAGATTTTTTACACAAGTAACAAGTAGTTGCGGATGTGTATGCAAGCATTTCGTCATCACTCATGTCTAACATGGGAACAATATTTGAGTACATTCCTTCACCTTTCTCGGCATCAAGTTTCAGCTGTTGTAGGAAGTTCTTCACCGCATCACAACCCCTGTAAATAAGCGGTTTTAATGTTAACCCATACCTCGTGAGATGGTTTTCGTCTAAAGTAGACTTTACCATCATGCAGTAGCTATTAGGCTCGTGTTTTTGGTATAAATGTTTTGTGACGTCTTCAGGATCTTCCATAACCGTTTTAATAGGTTAAACCTATCATTGACCTCTATCTAGACCTAACATTGACCAGAAATACAAATAACATTGAATATTCTATTTATAGGAAACCCACACAAACCATTAATACAATACCAAACCACTCCAACCATCCCCCACAACATAAAATGGCCGCTTACAACTCACTTTTATACAGGATGCTAAAATTGCCTTTAAACAATGAAGAAAAAACCAAAGAAAAACAAATAATATATCAAATAGCCCAAAAAAATGGATACAATAAAAAAAACTATAGATAAATTAGAAATAAAAATATTAAATAAATTAAAACAACCTAAAATCGAACCACAAACAACAAAATGGGCTACATTCATATACACAGGATACAACATAAAAGGAATAACTAAAACACTAAAAATAATAATATTAACATAGCCTACAAAAACACAGGAAACATAATCAACAAAATAAACCAACCAGAAAAATAATGTCCCACACTTAATAACGGAATATACAAAATCGAATGCCCAGACTGTAATAAAATATACATAGGCCAAATAAAAAAGAAATTAAAAGACAGATATCAAGAACACCTCAATGCATACATCAAACCTGAAATTTATAACTCAAACTTAGCCACACACGCCATCAAAAACAAACACACATTCCCCACATTAAAAAACGTACACCTAATAAAAAAAGATTCAAAAAAGCCTCAAAATGACAATCTGGGAACAGCTAGAAATTTATAAAAATAAAAATAATATCATTAACGAACAAATACAAATAAAATAAAAAAACGATAAATTATTCAATCTAATAGACAATATTAACCCCAAAACAAACTTTAAAAACTCACACAGGGCAGTGAATCTAAAAATAGAACATAACGGTACACCAAGGTCAACAGGAAATCCACTCAGCTCACAGTCTACAACAACCCTGTTCAGTATTCCCGAGGATGACGGCACGACCAGCCATTGAAAGTTAGCTCGCATAAATACAGAGTAAGATTCTTGTTTAAGTACATAAGTGAAAGTGATATATAT
>JBAIZL010000003.1:100454004-100609004 GCA_036971475.1 Prosapia bicincta | reverse complement strand
TCACACTAGAACAATATGAAATTTACAAACACACAAAACACAAAGTACAAACATATTAAACGAACAATCCCAATACAAATCACACATACTCTTCGATACTATCGAAAACCTTCCTTCAAAACCGTCACCGCTTAACCTAACAACTCCAAGCAGAATATACTGATGAAGATCGCCACGGAGCAATCGAAAGGTTCTGTTCCAGTAAGTTTTTACAAATCTACAAAATTTAAAGTTCGGATAGTCATAAGCTAATGTAAAGTGATTAATAAAGAAATTAATGTTTTTACGACGATTATCGTTGAGTGATGATGTCGAGGAGTCACTATAAATAGGATTGAGGACATAAATCCTTCTAATATGGTAAATAGGAAAAGGAAGTAATTATTTAATGTTAGGGGAGACTTTTGTATACCTAGACCATTGTGTACCTTGAGCAGTGCTGCTACCTAGCAAGCTCTCGAGCCACCCTGTCAGCCATCACAATGTATTCTGTTGTCAGTATGTGACAGTTAACGCCTTAGTCTCGTAGAAAGGATTTGTAACTGTATAACACTTTTATCGCTACGCTTTGGTGAGTATTATGGTTATTTTATTTTGTTTATTGGTTAAGTAGTTAATTGTAGGCAGCCATATTTATTAAAAATGTACCTTGGGCCATCGGTTCATAGTACAAGACATTACAATATACTGTGTGTTTTTGTTTCAGGTTGCATTTAAACATCTCTAGAAGTAAAGTAGGAAAAATGCGTAAACCGATAGATGGATCTTTGAAGAAATCACTGCAGGCTCTTAGTACAGATGGTCAAGAAAGGAAAATGACGTATCAAAAAGCGGCAAACGTGTATAATGTTAGAATATCTACCCTAACCAGGCACTCTACGAAGTTTAAAAATGCCGACCATGTAGAATACAAGTATAAAGTAAATTATGCTGCCAAAAAAGTATTCTCCAATGAAGAGGAAGCAACCTATATTAAAAATGTTGCTAAAATGCAATACGGCTTAACAAAAATGGTGTAAGAATTTTAGTTTTTAAATTTGCGAAAGCTATTAATACAAATGTACCTGATACATGGTAGTGGGGGAGGAACAGAGGCACGTCTATCCGAAAGCCAGAAGCCACATGTCTAAGCCGAATGACAAGCGTCAATAGAGCTAATGTGGAGCTATTCCCAAGAGATATGGTTCATTCTCCCCCGACAAAATATGGAACCTGAACGAAACAGGCTAGAATAGTTGCTCCGAAAGGAACGAAACAAGTAAGCAGTGGTATAAGGGGATTAATTACAATGGTTTCTGCAGTGAATGCAATTGTAACCCATTACCTCCCATGTTAATCTTTCCACGAGTTCATTTCAAAGAGAGAATGCTGTTTGGCGGGCTGGTTGGTTGTATCGGTACAGCAAACTCATCCGGATGATCCAGTGAGGAATCATTCCTGTAGTTTTTTTTATCTATTATGTATGTACGGTGAAAGGTTCAAAGGATGATAGAGTCCTGTTAATACTAGACAATCACGAAATCCATTTATCTCCTGAGGTCCTTAATAAGGCGTCTGATTCATGGTCACCCTACATTCTTCCCTCAAACCTCTTAGAAAATAAAGTGCTTAGACCTTTCTGTGCATGGTCCATTGAAGAATAATTATAACCAAGCTGTTGAAGCGTGGCTTCTCAACACCAAAGGGAAGACTTTTGATAAATACAATTCAGAGGCGTTATGCACACAATATTCTCGAGCATTTACCTCAAAGAATATTTCACCGGCTTCTGTAAATCTGGAATATATCACTTCGATGAAGCAATTTTTACTGATAAAGACTTCCTTTGCTCCTTATTTTTTTAGTTAATTTTTTTCAAAATATGTCCCTACAATTTTACTAACTTTATTTAGTGTTGACTTGGTTTTAAAAAAAAAGGATATTTTATGCAATAAAATATTGCAAATTTTTCTTTATTCTATTTTTTTATAAAACCATTTACTTTTTAGTTTCTCACAAGGTACAAGACGTCAGTCACAAAATACATGATCATAATGTACCTTTCCCCGAACGCAAAGCAAATAAAAAAATTTATAATAATGATTGTAATTATGTATTCTTTAATAACTTAGTTTCAAGTTGTAAGAAAAGGTTTGAAACAAGGCCTGGAGACATTAATTAATTTATTGTATAGTATAAATTATTACAATTTAAATGAAAAGTGGTCCAAGGTACAACCAATAACAAGCAACAAACCGCGATTAGTTGAAGTCATGCACCTTGATTAGTTGAATTGCGTGCAACTTGATTAATTGAACGTTGTGCATCTTCATTAATTGAACGTCGCCGTCGCTCACCTTGATCATTTGAATGTTGCTTACGTATGTTGGTTAATTGACACGTTGGTCATTTGAAGCAGCCCTGTCTCTCTTACTGAATTTTTTTTTAGAATCAAACTTTTTTAGAGTGTAATGGAAGTAAAGAGAGATTAACATCATTTTTTGAACATTTTCGAAATTTATATAAGATGGAGTTTAAGACTAATCGCTATTTTTTTCACTCAGAGGTTATTTCTATGTTATGATAAAACAATTTTCAAATGTTATTGTCTATTTATACTTAAGTACTTAGTAAATGTTATTTAACTATGTAATACCATACAATTTCATACAATAGCTATGTTATTCTCTGCATTGTACATTTTTAGTGAGTTAAAATATATTAAATTTCTCACTTTATACTTATTTTTCCACTTAAAACATTTTGTTGTTTTATAACAACTATATGAACACCAGACCTTTTCTTGAACCCAACCCTGTCATACCGTTTATTTTCCAATACATCACACAAGATGCCGACACCTCATCCACTGTCATAAATCCAACCCTGTCATACCGTTTGTAAACACCAAAAGCCGCCAGTAGAGGGTTAGCTTCGTAAAAGGAACAATCGTTTTGAAACGCGTCAGCAAGTAAGCAATTACGTATTCACTTAGTTAATTAGTTTAACATTAGTTAGACCTTTTAAATTTCCCTCGCCCTTTAAAGTACAGATTTACTATAATATTCTGGCCAGACAGTGAGTCACAGTTAAATCAAGTGGAATGCACTGCTCGTCGGAATTAAAGTAGGAGATAGATCTTGGAAGGGAAGTAATGATATCCAAATACTGAATTTTGTTTCGCCTCAATAAGAATTCAAATTTTACTAAATAATGGGAGTAGAGAGATATGAACATATTTTCTTGAACATTTTCGAAAGTCAATGTAACCTGCTGGTGAGTAATTAAGCAGGTTAACTCTACCAGCAGTTTTCGTCTTCACTTAGAGGTTATTTGAAGATTATGTTGAAACCATTTTCATAACGTTAGGAATGGTTTTTCATATGATATTTCCTGTTTATTAATAAGTACTGTAAATGTGATTAAAGTAGGTGATAACGTATAAACTCATTCAACAGTTGTTTTATTACTTGTACATTGTTACTTTCTGCATTGTACAGTTGTGTAAGTTAAAATATACTATATTAATCAATTTATTTTTATTTCCAACTTTTAGTTATTGATAAAGTGCTTGAAAACAACTATAGTAACAATTTTAAACTCTGGCAAAAGTAGGCTAATAATTTTAAAAATAAAATTTAAATATCTCTCTAAGTAAAGATTGAATATTCTTTGTTTGGTTAGTAAGTGAATTAAGTGCGAATAGATAAATGACGTGGAAAGCTTAAATAATTTGGATATGAAAATAACAATGGGTACAAATGGTTCATACACGTGGTATAAGTGTGCCATCCAGTGTTTTCAAGAGCTAACATGTTAAAACCGTATTCTGATAATGAGTGACTAGATTTGTACAGAGTGTAAGAATATTTTAATGGATATACATTTTATAAGGAATTAAACTATAAAATAAAACTGGTAATGTAATGCAGACAACCCTATAATTGTCTAAATAACTGTAAAGCTTACCTCTAGGTCTGGAAGCGCATAAAACAACCAACTTTGAGAAATGAAGAATCACCGCAGCTGCGGTTTTTCGACAACCGAACCAAATCCATTGTCACTAAGTCTCTGTGAACATCACGATAAAATATTCTTTAAAATTAGTGTTCAAATTTGCCGCAGCCTTTGGATTACATCAGCTATCTATTGTTTCGAAATCGGCAATTTAATGAGGTTAAATGAAATTCTAGCACTATTTTAAAAAGAAAAAAATGTATGGGCTAGTTAAATAGTAATGGTAAACTTATAATTCCTATGTGTGTGATGTCATCTGTCTTTTTCAAATCCTTCTATTAGCTCACACTTTCCTTTTATATATATATATATATATATATATATATATATATATATATATATATAAAATACGTTTTCTTGTTTAATAATTTTAAACAACATAGGTTATTCAAATACAAGAATATTTATTAATTTATATTGAAAGCTTTTCATTGGTAAATAGTACCAACATCATCAGGAATGAAAAATATTTAAAACAACATAGGTTATTCAAATACAAAATATTCTTGTATTTGAATAACCTATGCTGTTTTAAATTATTAAACAAGAAAACGTATTATATATATATATATATATTTGTAAAAATTGTCAATCGTTAATAAAATACGTTTTTATTCATACAATTAGGTTGAAAAAAAAATTAACCTGTAGTGGATGACAATTGATGCTAATAAAGTTTTTCAAATATTTATTAAATAATTTATATTTAAAAACTTGATGTTCCAGTTGGATTCAACTGAGGAACTAAATATTTGAAATCCAGTTATTTTGGCACTGAGCCAACTTTCCCATAGCTAGATATCAACTACGTATAGATGTATATAAAATTATAAAAGTCCTTGCAATATCGAAGCATTACACGAAGGGAATAGAATGAGAAGTTATAGAGCACCAGCAGATTTATAAATAGAAACGAAAAAAAAGAAATAAATAGTAACAAACAAAAATAATAATCTAACACCATATGCTGTGAAGAGAGGAAAATGGAATATTACAAGTAAATGAGCGTTCTGTTACCACTTAATATTGTGATCTTGCCATATTTATATACATATTTATATTAATTGTAATTATAAAATAAAAAGTAACTTAAAAAAATTTTTTTGTCTACCTCAGTAGGAATTGACTTCCCGATTTCACTTGTTCGGTCTGTCTTACATCGTGCATAAAACACGAGACGGAAGTACCCATGTTCGTGTCAAGGCCTACAGCGTACCAACCGGGAATAGATTTTTCTACTTTTTGTAATGGTTTTTCTTATTTTGATTATTAAAACTTTTAGTTCTATGTTAGGGATGTAAGTTAAAGAATGTTAATGTGCTATAGGCCTACAGCGTACCAAACTGGGATAGATTTTTCTACTTTTTGTAATGGTTTTTCTTATTTTGATTATTAAAACTTTTAGTTCTATGTTAGGGATGTAAGTTAAAGAATGTTAATGTGCTATAGGCCTACAGCGTACCAAACTGGGATAGATTTTTCTACTTTTTGTAATGGTTTTTCTTATTTTGATTATTAAAACGTTTAGTTCTATGTTAGGGATGTAAGTTAAAGAATGTTAATGTGCTATAGGCCTACAGCGTACCAAACTGGGATAGATTTTTCTACTTTTTGTAATGGTTTTTCTTATTTTGATTATTAAAACTTTTAGTTCTATGTTAGGGATGTAAGTTAAAGAATGTTAATGTGCTATAGGCCTACAGCGTACCAAACTGGAATAGATTTTTCTACTTTTTGTAATGGTTTTTCTTATTTTGATTATTAAAACTTTTAGTTCTATGTTAGGGATGTAAGTTAAAGCATGTTAATGTGTTATAGGCCTACAGCGTACCAAACTGGGATAGATTTTTCTACTTTTTGTAATGGTTTTTCTTATTTTGATTATTAAAACTTTTAGTTCTATGTTAGGGATGTAAGTTAAAGCATGTTAATGTGTTATAGGCCTACAGCGTACCAACCGGGGATAGATTTTTCTACTTTTTGTAATGGTTTTTCTTATTTTGATTATTAAAACTTTTAGTTCTATGTTAGGGATGTAAGTTAAAGAATGTTAATGTGCTATAGGCCTACAGCGTACCAAACTGGGATAGATTTTTCTACTTTTTGTAATGGTTTTTCTTATTTTGATTATTAAAACGTTTAGTTCTATGTTAGGGATGTAAGTTAAAGAATGTTAATGTGCTATAGGCCTACAGCGTACCAAACTGGGATAGATTTTTCTACTTTTTGTAATGGTTTTTCTTATTTTGATTATTAAAACGTTTAGTTCTATGTTAGGGATGTAAGTTAAAGAATGTTAATGTGCTATAGGCCTACAGCGTACCAAACTGGGATAGATTTTTCTACTTTTTGTAATGGTTTTTCTTATTTTGATTATTAAAACTTTTAGTTCTATGTTAGGGATGTAAGTTAAAGAATGTTAATGTGCTATAGGCCTACAGCGTACCAAACTGGAATAGATTTTTCTACTTTTTGTAATGGTTTTTCTTATTTTGATTATTAAAACTTTTAGTTCTATGTTAGGGATGTAAGTTAAAGCATGTTAATGTGTTATAGGCCTACAGCGTACCAACCGGGGATAGATTTTTCTACTTTTTGTAATGGTTTTTCTTATTTTGATTATTAAAACTTTTAGTTCTATGTTAGGGATGTAAGTTAAAGAATGTTAATGTGCTATAGGCCTACAGCGTACCAACCGGGGATAGATTTTTCTACTTTTTGTAATGGTTTTTCTTATTTTGATTATTAAAACTTTTAGTTCTATGTTAGGGATGTAAGTTAAAGAATGTTAATGTGCTATAGGCCTACAGCGTACCAACCGGGGATAGATTTTTCTACTTTTTGTAATGGTTTTTCTTATTTTGATTATTAAAACTTTTAGTTCTATGTTAGGGATGTAAGTTAAAGAATGTTAATGTGCTATAGGCCTACAGCGTACCAACCGGGGATAGATTTTTCTACTTTTTGTAATGGTTTTTCTTATTTTGATTATTAAAACTTTTAGTTCTATGTTAGGGATGTAAGTTAAAGAATGTTAATGTGTTATAGGCCTACAGCGTACCAACCGGGGATAGATTTTTCTACTTTTTGTAATGGTTTTTCTTATTTTGATTATTAAAACTTTTAGTTCTATGTTAGGGATGTAAGTTAAAGAATGTTAATGTGCTATAGGCCTACAGCGTACCAAACTGGAATAGATTTTTCTATTTTTTGTAATGGTTTTTCTTATTTTGATTATTAAAACTTTTAGTTCTATGTTAGGGATGTAAGTTAAAGAATGTTAATGTGCTATAGGCCTACAGCGTACCAACCGGGGATAGATTTTTCTACTTTTTGTAATGGTTTTTCTTATTTTGATTATTAAAACTTTTAGTTCTATGTTAGGGATGTAAGTTAAAGAATGTTAATGTGTTATAGGCCTACAGCGTACCAACCGGGGATAGATTTTTCTACTTTTTGTAATGGTTTTTCTTATTTTGATTATTAAAACTTTTAGTTCTATGTTAGGGATGTAAGTTAAAGAATGTTAATGTGCTATAGGCCTACAGCGTACCAAACTGGAATAGATTTTTCTACTTTTTGTAATGGTTTTTCTTATTTTGATTATTAAAACTTTTAGTTCTATGTTAGGGATGTAAGTTAAAGAATGTTAATGTGCTATAGGCCTACAGCGTACCAAACTGGGATAGATTTTTCTACTTTTTGTAATGGTTTTTCTTATTTTGATTATTAAAACGTTTAGTTCTATGTTAGGGATGTAAGTTAAAGAATGTTAATGTGCTATAGGCCTACAGCGTACCAAACTGGGATAGATTTTTCTACTTTTTGTAATGGTTTTTCTTATTTTGATTATTAAAACTTTTAGTTCTATGTTAGGGATGTAAGTTAAAGCATGTTAATGTGTTATAGGCCTACAGCGTACCAACCGGGGATAGATTTTTCTACTTTTTGTAATGGTTTTTCTTATTTTGATTATTAAAACTTTTAGTTCTATGTTAGGGATGTAAGTTAAAGAATGTTAATGTGCTATAGGCCTACAGCGTACCAACCGGGGATAGATTTTTCTACTTTTTGTAATGGTTTTTCTTATTTTGATTATTAAAACTTTTAGTTCTATGTTAGGGATGTAAGTTAAAGAATGTTAATGTGTTATAGGCCTACAGCGTACCAACCGGGGATAGATTTTTCTACTTTTTGTAATGGTTTTTCTTATTTTGATTATTAAAACTTTTAGTTCTATGTTAGGGATGTAAGTTAAAGAATGTTAATGTGCTATAGGCCTACAGCGTACCAAACTGGAATAGATTTTTCTACTTTTTGTAATGGTTTTTCTTATTTTGATTATTAAAACTTTTAGTTCTATGTTAGGGATGTAAGTTAAAGAATGTTAATGTGCTATAGGCCTACAGCGTACCAAACTGGGATAGATTTTTCTACTTTTTGTAATGGTTTTTCTTATTTTGATTATTAAAACGTTTAGTTCTATGTTAGGGATGTAAGTTAAAGAATGTTAATGTGCTATAGGCCTACAGCGTACCAAACTGGGATAGATTTTTCTACTTTTTGTAATGGTTTTTCTTATTTTGATTATTAAAACTTTTAGTTCTATGTTAGGGATGTAAGTTAAAGAATGTTAATGTGCTATAGGCCTACAGCGTACCAAACTGGAATAGATTTTTCTATTTTTTGTAATGGTTTTTCTTATTTTGATTATTAAAACTTTTAGTTCTATGTTAGGGATGTAAGTTAAAGCATGTTAATGTGTTATAGGCCTACAGCGTACCAACCGGGGATAGATTTTTCTACTTTTTGTAATGGTTTTTCTTATTTTGATTATTAAAACTTTTAGTTCTATGTTAGGGATGTAAGTTAAAGAATGTTAATGTGCTATAGGCCTACAGCGTACCAACCGGGGATAGATTTTTCTACTTTTTGTAATGGTTTTTCTTATTTTGATTATTAAAACTTTTAGTTCTATGTTAGGGATGTAAGTTAAAGAATGTTAATGTGCTATAGGCCTACAGCGTACCAACCGGGGATAGATTTTTCTACTTTTTGTAATGGTTTTTCTTATTTTGATTATTAAAACTTTTAGTTCTATGTTAGGGATGTAAGTTAAAGAATGTTAATGTGTTATAGGCCTACAGCGTACCAACCGGGGATAGATTTTTCTACTTTTTGTAATGGTTTTTCTTATTTTGATTATTAAAACTTTTAGTTCTATGTTAGGGATGTAAGTTAAAGAATGTTAATGTGCTATAGGCCTACAGCGTACCAAACTGGGATAGATTTTTCTACTTTTTGTAATGGTTTTTCTTATTTTGATTATTAAAACGTTTAGTTCTATGTTAGGGATGTAAGTTAAAGAATGTTAATGTGCTATAGGCCTACAGCGTACCAAACTGGGATAGATTTTTCTACTTTTTGTAATGGTTTTTCTTATTTTGATTATTAAAACGTTTAGTTCTATGTTAGGGATGTAAGTTAAAGAATGTTAATGTGCTATAGGCCTACAGCGTACCAAACTGGGATAGATTTTTCTACTTTTTGTAATGGTTTTTCTTATTTTGATTATTAAAACTTTTAGTTCTATGTTAGGGATGTAAGTTAAAGAATGTTAATGTGCTATAGGCCTACAGCGTACCAAACTGGAATAGATTTTTCTACTTTTTGTAATGGTTTTTCTTATTTTGATTATTAAAACTTTTAGTTCTATGTTAGGGATGTA
The DNA here is from genome assembly GCA_036971475.1 of Prosapia bicincta. Lineage (NCBI taxonomy): Eukaryota > Metazoa > Arthropoda > Insecta > Hemiptera > Cercopidae > Prosapia > Prosapia bicincta. The sequence goes on along the minus strand of JBAIZL010000003.1, from coordinate 100,599,280 downwards.
AGTTAAAGCATGTTAATGTGTTATAGGCCTACAGCGTACCAACCGGGGATAGATTTTTCTACTTTTTGTAATGGTTTTTCTTATTTTGATTATTAAAACTTTTAGTTCTATGTTAGGGATGTAAGTTAAAGAATGTTAATGTGCTATAGGCCTACAGCGTACCAACCGGGGATAGATTTTTCTACTTTTTGTAATGGTTTTTCTTATTTTGATTATTAAAACTTTTAGTTCTATGTTAGGGATGTAAGTTAAAGAATGTTAATGTGCTATAGGCCTACAGCGTACCAACCGGGGATAGATTTTTCTACTTTTTGTAATGGTTTTTCTTATTTTGATTATTAAAACTTTTAGTTCTATGTTAGGGATGTAAGTTAAAGAATGTTAATGTGCTATAGGCCTACAGCGTACCAACCGGGGATAGATTTTTCTACTTTTTGTAATGGTTTTTCTTATTTTGATTATTAAAACTTTTAGTTCTATGTTAGGGATGTAAGTTAAAGAATGTTAATGTGTTATAGGCCTACAGCGTACCAACCGGGGATAGATTTTTCTACTTTTTGTAATGGTTTTTCTTATTTTGATTATTAAAACTTTTAGTTCTATGTTAGGGATGTAAGTTAAAGAATGTTAATGTGCTATAGGCCTACAGCGTACCAAACTGGAATAGATTTTTCTACTTTTTGTAATGGTTTTTCTTATTTTGATTATTAAAACTTTTAGTTCTATGTTAGGGATGTAAGTTAAAGAATGTTAATGTGCTATAGGCCTACAGCGTACCAACCGGGGATAGATTTTTCTACTTTTTGTAATGGTTTTTCTTATTTTGATTATTAAAACTTTTAGTTCTATGTTAGGGATGTAAGTTAAAGAATGTTAATGTGTTATAGGCCTACAGCGTACCAACCGGGGATAGATTTTTCTACTTTTTGTAATGGTTTTTCTTATTTTGATTATTAAAACTTTTAGTTCTATGTTAGGGATGTAAGTTAAAGAATGTTAATGTGCTATAGGCCTACAGCGTACCAAACTGGAATAGATTTTTCTACTTTTTGTAATGGTTTTTCTTATTTTGATTATTAAAACTTTTAGTTCTATGTTAGGGATGTAAGTTAAAGAATGTTAATGTGCTATAGGCCTACAGCGTACCAAACTGGGATAGATTTTTCTACTTTTTGTAATGGTTTTTCTTATTTTGATTATTAAAACGTTTAGTTCTATGTTAGGGATGTAAGTTAAAGAATGTTAATGTGCTATAGGCCTACAGCGTACCAAACTGGGATAGATTTTTCTACTTTTTGTAATGGTTTTTCTTATTTTGATTATTAAAACTTTTAGTTCTATGTTAGGGATGTAAGTTAAAGAATGTTAATGTGCTATAGGCCTACAGCGTACCAAACTGGAATAGATTTTTCTATTTTTTGTAATGGTTTTTCTTATTTTGATTATTAAAACTTTTAGTTCTATGTTAGGGATGTAAGTTAAAGCATGTTAATGTGTTATAGGCCTACAGCGTACCAACCGGGGATAGATTTTTCTACTTTTTGTAATGGTTTTTCTTATTTTGATTATTAAAACTTTTAGTTCTATGTTAGGGATGTAAGTTAAAGAATGTTAATGTGCTATAGGCCTACAGCGTACCAACCGGGGATAGATTTTTCTACTTTTTGTAATGGTTTTTCTTATTTTGATTATTAAAACTTTTAGTTCTATGTTAGGGATGTAAGTTAAAGAATGTTAATGTGCTATAGGCCTACAGCGTACCAACCGGGGATAGATTTTTCTACTTTTTGTAATGGTTTTTCTTATTTTGATTATTAAAACTTTTAGTTCTATGTTAGGGATGTAAGTTAAAGAATGTTAATGTGCTATAGGCCTACAGCGTACCAACCGGGGATAGATTTTTCTACTTTTTGTAATGGTTTTTCTTATTTTGATTATTAAAACTTTTAGTTCTATGTTAGGGATGTAAGTTAAAGAATGTTAATGTGTTATAGGCCTACAGCGTACCAACCGGGGATAGATTTTTCTACTTTTTGTAATGGTTTTTCTTATTTTGATTATTAAAACTTTTAGTTCTATGTTAGGGATGTAAGTTAAAGAATGTTAATGTGCTATAGGCCTACAGCGTACCAAACTGGGATAGATTTTTCTACTTTTTGTAATGGTTTTTCTTATTTTGATTATTAAAACTTTTAGTTCTATGTTAGGGATGTAAGTTAAAGCATGTTAATGTGTTATAGGCCTACAGCGTACCAACCGGGGATAGATTTTTCTACTTTTTGTAATGGTTTTTCTTATTTTGATTATTAAAACTTTTAGTTCTATGTTAGGGATGTAAGTTAAAGAATGTTAATGTGTTATAGGCCTACAGCGTACCAACCGGGGATAGATTTTTCTACTTTTTGTAATGGTTTTTCTTATTTTGATTATTAAAACTTTTAGTTCTATGTTAGGGATGTAAGTTAAAGCATGTTAATGTGTTATAGGCCTACAGCGTACCAAACTGGGATAGATTTTTCTACTTTTTGTAATGGTTTTTCTTATTTTGATTATTAAAACTTTTAGTTCTATGTTAGGGATGTAAGTTAAAGCATGTTAATGTGTTATAGGCCTACAGCGTACCAACCGGGGATAGATTTTTCTACTTTTTGTAATGGTTTTTCTTATTTTGATTATTAAAACTTTTAGTTCTATGTTAGGGATGTAAGTTAAAGAATGTTAATGTGCTATAGGCCTACAGCGTACCAACCGGGGATAGATTTTTCTACTTTTTGTAATGGTTTTTCTTATTTTGATTATTAAAACTTTTAGTTCTATGTTAGGGATGTAAGTTAAAGAATGTTAATGTGTTATAAGCCTACAGCGTACCAAACTGGGATAGATTTTTCTACTTTTTGTAATGGTTTTTCTTATTTTGATTATTAAAACTTTTAGTTCTATGTTAGGGATGTAAGTTAAAGAATGTTAATGTGTTATAGGCCTACAGCGTACCAACCGGGGATAGATTTTTCTACTTTTTGTAATGGTTTTTCTTATTTTGATTATTAAAACTTTTAGTTCTATGTTAGGGATGTAAGTTAAAGCATGTTAATGTGTTATAGGCCTACAGCGTACCAACCGGGGATAGATTTTTCTACTTTTTGTAATGGTTTTTCTTATTTTGATTATTAAAACTTTTAGTTCTATGTTAGGGATGTAAGTTAAAGCATGTTAATGTGTTATAGGCCTACAGCGTACCAACCGGGGATAGATTTTTCTACTTTTTGTAATGGTTTTTCTTATTTTGATTATTAAAACTTTTAGTTCTATGTTAGGGATGTAAGTTAAAGCATGTTAATGTGTTATAGGCCTACAGCGTACCAACCGGGGATAGATTTTTCTACTTTTTGTAATGGTTTTTCTTATTTTGATTATTAAAACTTTTAGTTCTATGTTAGGGATGTAAGTTAAAGAATGTTAATGTGTTATAGGCCTACAGCGTACCAACCGGGGATAGATTTTTCTACTTTTTGTAATGGTTTTTCTTATTTTGATTATTAAAACTTTTAGTTCTATGTTAGGGATGTAAGTTAAAGAATGTTAATGTGCTATAGGCCTACAGCGTACCAAACTGGAATAGATTTTTCTACTTTTTGTAATGGTTTTTCTTATTTTGATTATTAAAACTTTTAGTTCTATGTTAGGGATGTAAGTTAAAGCATGTTAATGTGTTATAGGCCTACATCGTACCAACCGGGGATAGATTTTTCTACTTTTTGTAATGGTTTTTCTTATTTTGATTATTAAAACTTTTAGTTCTATGTTAGGGATGTAAGTTAAAGAATGTTAATGTGTTATAGGCCTACAGCGTACCAAACTGGGATAGATTTTTCTACTTTTTGTAATGGTTTTTCTTATTTTGATTATTAAAACTTTTAGTTCTATGTTAGGGATGTAAGTTAAAGAATGTTAAAAAATTTCAGAAATAAACGTTTTGTTTGTGACCTTTTAATAATTAAGTTGACATCGTCAATATAAATAAGCCTTAAATAAATCAAAATAAACAAAAAAAACTCAAATTAATTTATAAGTAAACAATAATTTATAAAAAGTAACAAAAAATAAATTAGAAATGAATGTCTAGTTATAAAAATAAACCATAAATAACTTCACATAGGCTATTGGGATATGTTCAAATAATTTTCATTAGGCCTATACTATTTCCAAGTATGATAACGGTAAATGCTGTTGTCTAATATACTGAATTGAAATACTGTAATTATATTGAGTAATAAAGTTCATTTATTAAACACAATTTCGGAATATTCTTTAGTGAATTTTACGGGCTTTCGTTCCAGACGAAGCATCTTCAGCCTCGTGACAGCATGATAGGATTGTTTAAGAAATGTCTGAAACAAAACTCAAATACTCACATTACTTGGTGGGCTTTGAGATGGTCTCGTCTGGAAATAACACAAGAATAACGTAAGAGAGGTGATACCATTCTCTTCGAAAGAGCTGTGAAAACCAGGCAGGGTATTCTGGAACAAAATTAATTGTTAGTACAATGTCAGGGTATTTCGGAAACATAGAACATTATCAGTTTGTACAAAACGGGCTGAAAAAGGAGAAAGCAAAAAGGGACCTTATGGTAATATGTTGAAGGTAATATGCTAAGCTGAAGGTAAAGAAACTTACGTTTGGTAATAAAATTCCCCACCCGTTATAGTTTCTGCTAAAAGTAGTTTGCGAAACGTTATAGCAAAAATAAACAAAATCTTTATAAAGTGATAGAATCAGAAACAGATGACGAATAATGAGCTGAAAAAATGTTTCACTTACCTTATATCGAGCAGCAATGGAGTTACTGTACTCTGAAAAGTAACAATCTTATAATTAGGACAATGTAACATTTTGTGAGATTAGAGTATAAAGCCCATTCGGTGATATAAATAAGATCAGGCTTCCGATTGCAGATGTGTAGCTCAGAAGAAAGTAAAACCGTTTGAAGTAAAAACGTTTCTGAAGTAATGTTCTATTATAAGTTTGTAAAAAACAAATAACGCTCAAATGTAAAGCTGAAGGAGCCTGAAATCAGCACAAAGATAATATGAGTGAGAGAGAGAAAAGTGATATGGAACGAATAATAGGCGGCTGAACGCTCCAATGGGGAGAGCTCTTGAGTATTAACCCAAAGGTCCTCGGTAACGCCAGAGAATTTCTGCAGCTTTTCAGCACTTAGGAGAGGCAGAGAGAGAGTTATAGACAGATAACTGGTACAAATGATGTGTAGCAAGTTATGTAGCATGGAATAAAACGTACAAAACACGATGTAAACACTATTTTCAAGAAAATTATTGTTTTAGAAACCGATTATTTAGTACGATCGATATTCTGCCACCTTTAGGACATTCATATTATACCTTTTTTAAAGCTCGGAATCGCTAAACTACAGTATTTTATAACGAAACCAAGCTAACGTTTATCATCCCTGAGGGTCTTATCTTTCTATAAGCTTATAGGGTCCAGGAGCCCCAGGGGGTTAAAGGTTAAAGGCTTCAGGAGGCTAAAGAAGTCGTAAGAGGTTGAAAAAGTTTCCTCCAAGTGTAAGTTAACAATTTAACAACCTTTAGTTAACAAAGTCTGGTCGCAAGTAATAGCAAAAGTGTAATAAGTAACTAACAACCAGCTCGTCATGAACAGCAACAAGATTTCTATATTCCTATAAGCTATAATGTGTAGCACTCAGGCTGGCAACCTGTGGACAAACTCAACAGTATGCGACAGCAGACCTCCATTAAGAACTGGCTATGCTGCAGAACGCCCTTTAAGCGTTTATAAAAGTTGTTTTAAAACCCTTATTAAATTCGCTTTTTTTGATAAAATCCACAAGTTTGGAAAAAGCTAATTTCTCAGAGGTTTAGTGTAACTATGTAAGACGCTCTGTAAGAGCAAATAAACGATTGGTGTTTGATAACTTATTCATAAATTTCATAAAACCCTGTCGTATAGTCGGAGTGACGGAAGTTTTGCAAAGATCCAGACAAAACGCGCGTATCGTAGTGGAGAAATAGAACTTGGGAGAAGTTAGGACGCCATAGGAGTATTGACTCTATGTAGGCGTTATCTCATGTTGAGGTTTTTGTATCAGAGCTATGTATTTGTAATACACTTACGTAAACACGCAAGCTAGACAGTTGGCCACAGCACAAGCTACACAGCCAAATTGGTACAATTACGTTCCATGCATTTTATATTCAGGTTGTCCGGCGTCGTCACAAAATTATTCAGGAAATCATGCTCGGAAATTACACTCCTTGTAAATATTATAACGAAAAAGATTGAAATATAAGGGACATTGTCAGGTACCTCACCTACCCATGTCTCCTCTTTCTCCAACATACCATATTCCTCATCTTAATCCATGCCTCCAACTCTCTGTTTGTGCTCGCTAAACTATGTACAAATCGACCGACTCCGGGTTTCTTTTGAGGTTAATTATAAAGAAGTTAAAGTAGTTTCGGATACTTATAGATAAGCTGAATGATTCGTTTCTCTAAGGAGGCTCTTCCTGGGCGGGTTCTGCTGAAGGACCGACCCGGAGGTCTGAAAGATTACACGTAGGAAGAAGTCGGTAACAGCTGAACTGTAATTTGTATTATCACGACACGTTTTCCCCGGTCCCGATTTTTATTTACTTTAGATGTTATTTACGTAAGCACTTATATACTGACAGATGAATCTTAACAATGTTTTTTCGATTTTCGAGAGGTGGCGTGCACTCATTTTCAAGCGATAGACTGGCGAGAGGTGTCGTGCTCCCATTTCCAAGCGTTAGACTGGCGAGAGGTGTCGTGCTCCCATTTTCAAGCGTTAGACTGGCGAGAGGTGTCGTGCTCCCATTTCCAAGCGTTAAACTGACGAGAGGTGTCATGCTCCCATTTCCAAGCGTTAGACTGGCGAGAGGTGTCGTGCTCCCATTTCCAAGCTTTATACTTTCGAGAGGTGTCGTGCTCCCATTTCCAAGCGTTAGACTGGCGAGAGTTGTCGTGCTCCCATTTCCAAGCGTTAGACTGGCGAGAGTGTCGTGCTTCCATTTCTAAGCGTTATACAGGCGAGAGGTGTCGTGCTCCCATTTCCAAGCGTTAGACTGGCGAGAGGTGTCGTGCTCTCATTTCACAGCGTTAGACTTTATAGAGGTGCCGTGCTCCCATTTCCAAGCGTTAGACTGGTGAGAGGTGTCGTGCTCCCATTTCCAAGCGTTAGACTGGCGAGAGGTGTCGTGCTTCCATTTACAAGCGTTAGACTGGCGAGAGGTGTCGTGCTCCATTTCCAAGCGTTAGACTGGCGAGAGATGTCGTGCTCACATTTTCAAGAGTTAGACTTACGAGAGGTGGCGTGTTCTCATTTTCAAGCGTTAGACTGTCGAGAGGTGTCGTCTCACATTTCCAAGCGTTAGACTTTCGAGAGGTGTCGTGCTCCCATTGCCAAGCGTTTGACTGGCGAGAGGTGTCATGCTCCAATTTCCAAGTGTTAGACTAGCGAAAGGTGTCGTGCTCCCATTTTCAAGCGTTAGACTGGAGAGAGGTGTCGTGCTCCCATTTCCAAGCGTTAGACTGGCGAGAGGTGTCGTGCTCTCATTTCACAGCGTTAGACTTTATAGAGGTGCCGTGCTCCCATTTCCAAGCGTTAGACTGGTGAGAGGTGTCGTGCTCCCATTTCCAAGCGTTAGACTGGCGAGAGGTGTCGTGCTCCCATTTACAAGCGTTAGACTGGGGAGAGGTGTCGTGCTCCATTTCCAAGCGTTAGACTGTCGAGAGGTGTCGTCTCACATTTCCAAGCGTTAGACTTTCGAGAGGTGTCGTGCTCCCATTTCCAAGCGTTAGACTGGCGAGAGGTGTCGTGCTCCCATTTCAAGCATTAGACTGGCGAGAGGTGTCGTGCTCTCATTTTTAAGCGTTAGACAGGCAAGAGGTGTCGTGCTCCCATTTTCCAGAGTTAGACTGGCGAGAGGTGCCGTGCTCAAATTTCCAAGCGTTAGACTTTCGAGAGGTGTCGTGCTCCCATTGCCAAGCGTTTGACTGGTGAGAGGTGTCATGCTCCAATTTCCAAGTGTTAGACTGGCGAAAGGTGTCGTGCTCCCATTTTCAAGCGTTAGACTGGAGAGAGGTGTCGTGCTCCCATTTTCAAGCGTTAGACTGGCGAGAGGTGTCGTGTTCAAATTTCCAAGCGTTAGACTTTCGAGAGGTGTCATGCTCTCATTTTCAAGCATTAGACTGGCGAGAGGTGTCGTGTTCTCATTTCCAAGCTTTAAACTGGCGAGAGGTGTCGTGCTCCCATTTCCAAGCGTTAGATTGGCGAGAGGTGTCATGCTCCCATTTCCAAGCTTTAAACTGGCGAGAGGTGTCATGCTCCCATTTCCAAGCTTTAAACTGGCGAGAGGTGTCATGTTCCCATTTCCAAGCGTTAGATTGGCGAGAGGTATCATGCTCTCATTTCCAAGCGTTAGACTGGCGAGAGGTGTCGTGCTCTCATTTCCAAGCTTTAAACTGGCGAGAGGTGTCATGCTCCAATTTCCAAGCGTTAGATTGGCGAGAGGTATCATGCTCCCATTTCCAAGCTTTAAACTGGCGAGAGGTGTCATGCTCCCATTTCCAAGTGTTAGACTGGCGAAAGGTGTCGTGCTCCCATTTTCAAGCGTTAGACTGGCGAGAGGTGTCGTGCTCCCATTTTCAAGCGTTAGACTGGCGCGAGGTGTCGTGTTCAAATTTCCAAGCGTTAGACTTTCGAGAGGTGTCATGCTCTCATTTTCAAGCATTAGACTGGCGAGAGGTGTCGTGTTCTCATTTCCAAGCTTTAAACTGGCGAGAGGTGTCGTGCTCCCATTTCCAAGCGTTAGATTGGCGAGAGGTGTCATGCTCCCATTTCCAAGCTTTAAACTGGCGAGAGGTGTCATGCTCCCATTTCCAAGCGTTAGATTGGCGAGAGGTGTCACGCTCTCATTTCCAAGCGTTAGACTGGCGAGAGGTGTCGTGCTCTCATTTCCAAGCTTTAAACTGGCGAGAGGTGTCGTGCTCCCATTTCCAAGCGTTAGATTGGCGAGAGGTGTCACGCTCTCATTTCCAAGCGTTAGACTGGCGAGAGGTGTCGTGGTCTCATTTCCAAGCTTTAAACTGGCGAGAGGTGTCATGCTCCAATTTCCAAGCGTTAGATTGGCGAGAGGTGTCGTGCTCTCATTTCCAAGCTTTAAACTGGCGAGAGGTGTCGTGCTCCCATTTCCAAGCTTTAAACTGGCGAGAGGTGTCATGCTACCATTTCCAAGCGTTAGATTGGCGAGAGGTGTCATGCTCCCATTTCCAAGCTTTAGACTTTCGAGAGGTGTCGTGCTCCCATTTCAAAGCATTAGACTGGCGAAAGTTGTCGTGCTGCCATTTCCAAGCGATAGACTTTCAAGGAGTCGTGCCCTCATTTCCAGGATTGTACAAGATTGTATACTATACTAGTAACGACTTTAGTAGTATTTTACAAGAACAATAGTGTTAAGTTAAAACTTTTTAAAAAGTCTTCAGTTTTCCTTTGATTTTTTTAAAACTATTTCAGGCTGCTATCCCTCTATATCCCTTTATCCTTATTAACACGACAGCAGAGTTAGCTTCGTCTCCTTGCTCAACAACCGGAAGTAATCCTAAAACTAATGAAACTATTTCAGGCTGCTATCCCTCTATATCCCTTTATCCTTATTAACACGACAGCAGAGTTAGCTTCGTCTGCTTGCTCAACAACCGGAAGTAATCCTAAAACTAATGAAACTATTTCAGGCTGCTATCCCTCTATATCCCTTTATCGTTATTAACACGACAGCAGAGTTAGCTTGGTCTCCTTGCTCAACAACCGGAAGTATTCCTAAAACTAATGAAACTATTTCAGGCTGCTATCCCTCTATATCTCTTTATCCTTATTAACACGACAGCAGAGTTAGCTTCGTCTCCTTGCTCAACAACCGGAAGTAATCCTAAAACTAATGAAACTATTTCAGGCTGCTATCCCTCTATATCCCTTTATCGTTATTAACACGACAGCAGAGTTAGCTTCGTCTCCATGCTCAACAACCGGAAGTAATCCTAAAACTAATGAAACTATTTCAGGCTGCTATCCCTCTATATCCCTTTATCGTTATTAACACGACAGCAGAGTTAGCTTCGTCTCCTTGCTCAACAACCGGAAGTAATCCTAAAACTAATGAAACTATTTCAGGCTGCTATCCCTCTATATCCCTTTATCCTTATTAACACGACAGCAGAGTTAGCTTCGTCTCCTTGCTCAACAACCGGAAGTAATCCTAAAACTAATGAAACTATTTCAGGCTGCTATCCCTCTATATCCCTTTATCCTTATTAACACGACAGCAGAGTTAGCTTCGTCTCCTTGCTCAACAACCGGAAGTAATCCTAAAACTAATGAAACTATTTCAGGCTGCTATCCCTCTTTATCCCTTTATCCTTATTAACACGATAGCAGAGTTAGCTTCGTCTGCTTGCTCAACAACCGGAAGTAATCCTAAAACTAATGAAACTATTTCAGGCTGCTATCCCTCTATATCCCTTTATCCTTATTAACACGACAGCAGAGTTAGCTTCGTCTGCTTGCTCAACAACCGGAAGTAATCCTAAAACTAATGAAACTATTTCAGGCTGCTATCCCTCTATATCCCTTTATCCTTATTAACACGACAGCAGAGTTAGCTTCGTCTGCTTGCTCAACAACCGGAAGTAATCCTAAAACTAATGAAACTATTTCAGGCTGCTATCCCTCTATATCCCTTTATCCTTATTAACACGACAGCAGAGTTAGCTTCGTCTGCTTGCTCAACAACCGGAAGTAATCCTAAAACTAATGAAACTATTTCAGGCTGCTATCCCTCTATATCCCTTTATCCTTATTAACACGACAGCAGAGTTAGCTTCGTCTCCTTGCTCAACAACCGGAAGTAATCCTAAAACTAATGAAACTATTTCAGGCTGCTATCCCTCTATATCCCTTTATCCTTATTAACACGACAGCAGAGTTAGCTTCGTCTCCTTGCTCAACAACCGGAAGTAATCCTAAAACTAATGAAACTATTTCAGGCTGCTATCCCTCTATATCCCTTTATCCTTATTAACACGACAGCAGAGTTAGCTTCGTCTCCTTGCTCAACAACCGGAAGTAATCCTAAAACTAATGAAACTATTTCAGGCTGCTATCCCTCTATATCCCTTTATCCTTATTAACACGACAGCAGAGTTAGCTTCGTCTGCTTGCTCAACAACCGGAAGTAATCCTAAAACTAATGAAACTATTTCAGGCTGCTATCCCTCTATATCCCTTTATCGTTATTAACACGACAGCAGAGTTAGCTTCGTCTCCTTGCTCAACAACCGGAAGTAATCCTAAAACTAATGAAACTATTTCAGGCTGCTATCCCTCTATATCCCTTTATCGTTATTAACACGACAGCAGAGTTAGCTTCGTCTCCTTGCTCAACAACCGGAAGTAATCCTAAAACTAATGAAACTATTTCAGGCTGCTATCCCTCTATATCCCTTTATCGTTATTAACACGACAGCAGAGTTAGCTTCGTCTCCTTGCTCAACAACCGGAAGTAATCCTAAAACTAATGAAACTATTTCAGGCTGCTATCCCTCTATATCCCTTTATCCTTATTAACACGACCGCAGAGTTAGCTTCGTCTCCTTGCTCAACAACCGGAAGTAATCCTAAAACTAATGAAACTATTTCAGGCTGCTATCCCTCTATATCCCTTTATCCTTATTAACACGACAGCAGAGTTAGCTTCGTCTGCTTGCTCAACAACCGGAAGTAATCCTAAAACTAATGAAACTATTTCAGGCTGCTATCCCTCTATATCCCTTTATCCTTATTAACACGACAGCAGAGTTAGCTTCGTCTGCTTGCTCAACAACCGGAAGTAATCCTAAAACTAATGAAACTATTTCAGGCTGCTATCCCTCTATATCCCTTTATCGTTATTAACACGACAGCAGAGTTAGCTTCGTCTCCTTGCTCAACAACCGGAAGTAATCCTAAAACTAATGAAACTATTTCAGGCTGCTATCCCTCTATATCCCTTTATCCTTATTAACACGACAGCAGAGTTAGCTTCGTCTCCTTGCTCAACAACCGGAAGTAATCCTAAAACTAATGAAACTATTTCAGGCTGCTATCCCTCTATATCCCTTTATCGTTATTAACACGACAGCAGAGTTAGCTTCGTCTCCTTGCTCAACAACCGGAAGTAATCCTAAAACTAATGAAACTATTTCAGGCTGCTATCCCTCTATATCCCTTTATCGTTATTAACACGACAGCAGAGTTAGCTTCGTCTGCTTGCTCAACAACCGGAAGTAATCCTAAAACTAATGAAACTATTTCAGGCTGCTATCCCTCTATATCCCTTTATCCTTATTAACACGACAGCAGAGTTAGCTTCGTCTGCTTGCTCAACAACCGGAAGTAATCCTAAAACTAATGAAACTATTTCAGGCTGCTATCCCTCTATATCCCTTTATCCTTATTAACACGACAGCAGAGTTAGCTTCGTCTCCTTGCTCAACAACCGGAAGTAATCCTAAAACTAATGAAACTATTTCAGGCTGCTATCCCTCTATATCCCTTTATCGTTATTAACACGACAGCAGAGTTAGCTTCGTCTCCTTGCTCAACAACCGGAAGTAATCCTAAAACTAATGAAACTATTTCAGGCTGCTATCCCTCTATATCCCTTTATCGTTATTAACACGACAGCAGAGTTAGCTTCGTCTCCTTGCTCAACAACCGGAAGTAATCCTAAAACTAATGAAACTATTTCAGGCTGCTATCCCTCTATATCCCTTTATCGTTATTAACACGACAGCAGAGTTAGCTTCGTCTGCTTGCTCAACAACCGGAAGTAATCCTAAAACTAATGAAACTATTTCAGGCTGCTATCCCTCTATTTCCCTTTATCGTTATTAACACGACAGCAGAGTTAGCTTCGTCTCCTTGTTCAACAACCGGAAGTAATCCTAAAACTAATGAAACTATTTCAGGCTGCTATCCCTCTATACCCTTTATCGTTATTAACACGACAGCAGAGTTAGCTTCGTCTCCTTGCTCAACAACCGGAAGTAATCCTAAAACTAATGAAACTATTTCAGGCTGCTATCCCTCTATATCCCTTTATCGTTATTAACACGACAGCAGAGTTAGCTTCATCTCCTTGCTCAACAACCGGAAGTAATCCTAAAACTAATGAAACTATTTCAGGCTGCTATCCCTCTATATCCCTTTATCCTTATTAACACGACAGCAGAGTTAGCTTCGTCTCCTTGCTCAACAACCGGAAGTAATCCTAAAACTAATGAAACTATTTCAGGCTGCTATCCCTCTATATCCCTTTATCCTTATTAACACGACAGCAGAGTTAGCTTCGTCTCCTTGCTCAACAACCGGAAGTAATCCTAAAACTAATGAAACTATTTCAGGCTGCTATCCCTCTATATCCCTTTATCGTTATTAACACGACAGCAGAGTTAGCTTCGTCTGCTTGCTCAACAACCGGAAGTAATCCTAAAACTAATGAAACTATTTCAGGCTGCTATCCCTCTATATCCCTTTATCCTTATTAACACGACAGCAGAGTTAGCTTCGTCTCCTTGCTCAACAACCGGAAGTAATCCTAAAACTAATGAAACTATTTCAGGCTGCTATCCCTCTATATCCCTTTATCCTTATTAACACGACAGCAGAGTTAGCTTCGTCTCCTTGCTCAACAACCGGAAGTAATCCTAAAACTAATGAAACTATTTCAGGCCGCTATCCCTCTATATCCCTCTATCGTTGTTTCCTTATTAACACGTCAGCAGAGTTAGCTTCGTCTGCTTGCTCAACAAGCCCAAAGCAATCTTAAAACTAATGAAACTATTTAAACCCATCTTAAGAATGCTTTACAGTACAGTACTGGACATAAAAACGAACACATAACTTACCTCTAAGGCACTGAAAATCTCTTCAGCAGTCTCATGGCTGCTTTCTGCTACAAGATGGTTTGCCAAAATGTATTTTGACAATGACTTCAACAGTTCAAGAACAGAGGGGTTTAGACTCTGATAAAAATATCGTTGCCAAAAACTCAACTCTCAAGATATAAATTGGCATCTGCTGTAGCGGCTTTTGGCTGACCTCAGGCGCTAGTTCCGGTCTTGATCAGTGACATCAGTCTCTTTATTTTGTTGTTGTGGTTTTCACTCGTTGACATCCCATTACAGAAGAAACATTTCGAATGACTGAAAAACCTTTTAATGTTTGTAGTAGTACTAGCAATTGTATCCGTTAGTGGTACCAATATCAGGTTTGCTAATACAGAATTGTTCTTCTTGTCCGTCATTTATTATTCTACCTTCTCTTGCATTCCTTCTTCATCAAGTCCAGTGAACCAAACCAAGGGTGGTGAGAGATGAATTCACACCCAAACGCGTAAGCTTAGGCAGTTAATGTGACAACGCCGGTAAAGGCAGGAAGCTATTTAGACGCATAGAAAGGCATATTTCTATAGATTCGATTAGATACTTATAATATTTATTTTACTTAACATGTAAGAAAATCTTACTTAATTTATTCTTGGTGGAAGTCCGAAAAATTTATATCAATTGAAAACATTTTAAGGAATTTAAAAAAATAACGTTTTATTTACTTTTTTTGTACCAACAGAAACGAAACCAAAATGTTGTTCTCAAGACTTCGTGCCGTCTCTCCAGCGCCCAGTCTCCTTAGCTCCGAGCCCAAAGGGTCTGCTTGGTGATGAAGAAGTGACGACAGCTAATATCTTCACTTATAAAATGCTGAGCTCAAAAATGATACCAAACAACATATGGTCTACTGTGTTTTATTGTTTACTTTAGCAGTTTGTAATAAGTTTTAGATTATGTTTTATTAAGTTACACTGAAGTAAACTGGTTGTTTGGTATCATTTTTCTTGTAATTGTGAGTAGAATGTGCTTTATTAACCATTTTTAGTTAAAATAAGAAGTTAAGAGTTTTGACGGGAATAACTAATGGCGAAAAAATACGGGCGGCCCTGGGACCGTCCTAATTCTCAACGCTTGTACAACTTAGGGGTCCAATTGCTCATTGAATGTTGGGAGATTCCCTGTGTAAAGTATCAATTAGTTGTTCAAAATTTTATGAGCATAATTTTGTTTATGTAACGTTGATTAAATAAAAAAAACATAGCCAGAAGGCAGCATTTTATTTAATTACACTTGATTTGTAATGTTAAACCAAATCCTTCTAGTAGTATATAAGTGGATCCAAGATTAACTGCGAGCATCTCAAAAGTACGAGAGTCGGTAAGCTTAGTTACAATTCATTATGTTACTTTGGAATTCGAGGCGTTTCATGTGTGCAATGCAATGTATGCAGTGCTGATCCTCTACTATGCTCAGTTGGGAACACGCCATTACCACGGTTCCTTGCTTTTGTGAATTACAATTCGACTGTCCAAACTGTGAGATTATACCAGGTAACCCGCTAAACGCTGAGGAGACTCGGCGCTGGGGAGACGGGATCATTGACTTTGCGAGAGACGTTAACATATGCCTTGTTAACGTACCTCTCAACAAGATGCATATCTTGATAACGTGTTTCTTAACAAGATATGTGCCTCGTTAAAGTATCTCCCGACAATATGCCTGTCTGGATAACGTATCTCTTAACAAGATATGTGCCTTATTAACGTACCTCTCAACAAGATGCATGTCTTCATAACGTGTCTCCTAACAAAATATGTGCCTTGTTAACGTACCTCTTAATAAGATGCACGTCTTCCTAACGTATCTCGTAATAAGATGTGTGCCTTTTTAATCTTAACTCTCAACAATATGCATCTCTTGATAACGTATCTCTTAACAAGATATGTGCCTTGTTAACGTACCTCTTAATAAGATGCATGTCTTCCTAACGTATCTCGTAACAATATATGTGCCTTGTTAACGTAGCTCTCAACAATATGCATGTCTTGATAACGTATCTCTTAACAAGATACGTGCTTTTTTAACGTAACTCTCAACATGATGCATGTTTTGATAACGTGTCTCTTAACAAGATAAGGCTAGTTAAAGTTACTCTTAACAAGATACAAGCCTTGTTAACGTATTTCTTTTTTAAAAAATACATACCTTGTTAACATAACTCTTAACAATGGTACGTGCGTTGTTTTAGGTAACATTATAATATGATAAAAATAATGAGAATACACTGTATTTAACCTAAATCAACAACAACAAAAATTTCTTAATAAAATCTCTACTGAGAAAAAAACGCCTAAAACAATACACGAAGTAGAGAATATTTCTTGGGAAAATAAGACTAAGGCATGTCAGTATGCAGACTGCTGTACACAATTACACCTAAAGTAAACTGACAAGCATAAGAATCAGCTTAGTGCAAATATAATTATAGTCGATATTATCTTCAACCTTACTTAGCAAATTTCACCTAAATAAATTCATTACGTTATCTGAGATCACCTAGTTTCTTGTCATTGATTGGTTATTATAATCTATTTAGTCTTATTTGGGTTTGTCTCTACTTTCGTCTATTTGATGAAACATTATTTGTTAAACTTCTATTATTCAATTCCTTCTTTTTGCTCATTCTGCTAACATATATATTCTTGTACAAATTTGCAATTTAATAAAATACGTTTTTATTCATCAATCAAGTTTAAATACATTTTGTTTTAAACCTATAGTGGATGAAAATTGATGTTAATACAGTTTTTCAAATATTTATTCAGTAATTATTTAATTATAAAAAATTGGGGGTCTAGTCGGATTCGAACTGAGTATCTTCATGTTATAAATCTAGCACTTTCACACTGAGCCAACTTTCCCATAGCTAGAAATGTATTTCTTAAAATATATAGGCCTGCTGTATATGGATTTTTCTTTATCCTCCCATCTGGTTGTCGTCGAAACCTCCATTGCAAACCCTTAAATTGCTGCCATGGTTACTGTGGTATTGTGTCCAATATCATAAATAATTCTCTAAGATTAAAAATTAATTGAAATAATAAAATAAAAAACAAACTGGATTAACGGCATTGAACCTTCATAAACGGACAATGCGAAAGGAAAGCGGAAAGAAACTACAACACAATGGAAGCGACAAAAGAAAGCATAAGCCCATAACTAACAACAAACAAAAATAATAGTCTAACACCATAAATAGTAAGGGAAATGGAAAATTACAAGGAAATTCGCTTTCTATTTGGCACTGAATATTGTTATTCTGAGATATGTAGGCTATATACAGTACTTATTTATACTAATTGTAATTATAAAATAAAATGAAACTAAAATAACAATTTTCTTTGTTGATTTAAGTAGGCTTTGTTGACTTTTATAAAAATGTATATTACTTGTTCTCTTAAACTTTAGAAATGCAGTGGATTTTTTTAATTTACAACTTCTTGAAAACTCTCATATTTATATAAAATGTTTTACTCTTAGTTCTGCTGAAAAATCGTTCGAGTCTCGTTATATGCTCTCTAATGGCAGCTCTATAATAATAATATCGCGATAGCTACAAGTAATACACAAAGTAAATTTTGTTTAAAAAAAGAAAACTAACTAAGGTTAGTAGTTGACAAAGATTAGCCCAAACCAGATTTATTTCGTTTATATACACAGTGTTACTGCAAAATACATTCTAAATCAAAAGAAAGGGTTTTCAACTATCGCAAACAGTAAAAATGGGTTTAATCTTAGAAACATAACTTCATCTTTGAAACACACTTCATAAGAAGCAATCCTTCAGGAATTAACGCATTATTAGGGCCTATATACTACATCATTATAGCGTATAAAAATATTGGCAAACAATATCCGGCTAAGATTGATTTGGTTATAAAAAAATAAAGGTCAAATTCCTTAATCTATAGTATAGTGGGGACACGTAACCGTGCACTTGACCTTGAGAAATGGCTGTAGGCGAAACGAGGGGAAGAGGGTCAGTATAAATACTTTCCTACAAACATGATAAGGAAAGTCACAACACAGACTTGCATGACACGATTGATGTTAGATAAATTAGCTTCAGTATATAATAAGAAACAGTCTTGATAAATGTGTAGACATATCGGATGCAGAAGCTGTTGGTGTACAAAACATTCTAAATATGTAACATGTTTTTCAGAAGTAGTACGACATGAAGAAATCTCGAGCGATCTCTCAAGGCCAAGTACATGGGTGGTAGAGTCTAGCAATTGAACCCCATTTGGCCATCAGCTGATATCGTGTAACAGTAGTAAGCTAAGAAACTAACGTAAGCGTGACGATGACTTCAGAAACACAGTTTATAAGCTGCGCTTACCCGTTCGTAAATAGATATTCTGTATATACAGTCATAGTTTTCTTATTCTTTTACGTTTATTTTATTTTCCCGGATATAGGTTTATTAACCTGCAAATCAGTAGTCGAAATGTTATAAATGTAAATAAATTAATCCATTATTAAAACTTAATTTAGGAACTCATTCCAAACACCTTCTGATTTATTGTGCACCATTAGTGGCCGGATACTCTATACGAGTATAATTAAATGACACTTTCAACTTGTTCTTATAATTATAAATTATTATAATTAAATAAATAAATAAAACCTCTTGACCAGAAAAACTTTTCATTTAAATCTTGATGTCATTTCGATTTCGGAGGACATTACTACAAGACTGACTCTTTGCAATCGAAATGTACGTCAAGATTTAAATAAAACGTTTTTGTGTTAAAGAGGTTATATTTATTTGTACTAAAAATTTACACCTCAGTTGCTCCAAGTTATTATTAACTCTTTTAGTGTTTCATTTAAGTTCTAAAAAATTAAACTTTGATTAAAACTCCTAACCTTAACTAAATGCATAAAGTTATACCGTTTCCAAGCAACTATACTCAATTACAAAAACAAATTAAATTCACAAAAGCAATTACTTATTTTTTTTAAACACATCTTGAACATTATATAAAAAAATCTGTTTTAAAACCCTTTTTTGAGGTTGTAATGAATTCTGAAATAAAAATTTTACTGTTTCCTATACATTTAAAAACTATTTGTTCAAAATCGTTTTGATTTTGGTATATTCAAGATGAATAAAATTTAATTTACCTTTTTTACACTAATTAACGACTCACTCAATTTATAATTTCTTTATTAAAAGGAATATTTTCATCCATTAAAACAAATATATCTCAAGAACTCCTCTAACAACTTACCTTAATTACCAGTATTGGGAAACATTGTTAAAATTAAGACACACGCACAACAGTGTTAAGGCACCAACTGAAAGGTTATCTTAGTTGTGGGCCTACTTCCTAATTATCGTTTTATTGATAATCCCCGAACTCTTATGTAAGATTTAGATGGCTGCACATTTCTCTTTTGATCGTGTTTAGACTAATACCCCAACAAATCCTTCGAAACATTAGGCCTACTATAATATTTTCACTGATAAAGTGAGAGTTTCCTTAGCCATTGAGGAAAGGTAAACATTCTGATGAAGGTAATCGCCTATTCAAAATATTGCTCATGTGGCCTAATTTTGGGAAATTAAGACAATTCAATTAATTTGTAGAGTAACTTGTATTTCTAAGCTCGCGTAAATTTATTGCTGCATAGGCCTACTGTTGCTTCGTGATCGCTAAGGAAGTTGTGGACTGTGAAACTTCAAATACGCACGTTGCACCATTCGTGTGTATGGTGTCGCTCCGAATCCAGTAAGGCAGCTCAGCTGACAAAGCGTTGTACTCATTCCTTTCTTTCTCGATTACTATCCATAACTTACTAAACACACTTATCTACTTCAAAGCATGTTATGTGATGTGTTTTAATAACTCAAGATCACGTAATTATATGGTATCGCAGACTTTAATAACTGAAATTAATTTCCAAACTAAAGCTAAACGCTGGTAATTTAAAGTATTTTAAAACAGTGAAAAATGGTTTATAATTTTCGACCTGACTAAAACGCTTCTTTATAAACAATTCTTTACAGATTAAATTCAATGCATTAGATCTATAGCTAAATTCCAAATGCAATGTATTATAGCTGAAGTGCTAATCCAATGTATTATAGCTGAAGTGCTAATTTAATGTATTATAGCCGAAATGCTAATGCAATTCTTTACAGCTTAAATGCAATGCATTAGATCTATAGCTAAATTTCAAAATGCAATAGCTGAAGTGCTAATCCAATGTATTATAGCTGAAGTGCTAATTTAATGTATTATAGCCGAAATGCTAATGTAATTCTATACAGCTTAAATGCAATGCATTAGGTCTTTAGCTAAATTCCAAATGCAATGTATTATAGCTGAAGTGCTAATCCAATGTATTATAGCTGAAGTGCTAATTTAATGTATTATAGCCGAAATTCTAATGTAATTCTATACAGCTTAAATGCAATGCATTAGGTCTTTAGCTAAATTCCAAATGCAATGTATTATAGCTGAAGTGCTAATCCAATGTATTATAGCTGAAGTGCTAATTTAATGTATTATAGCCGAAATTCTAATGTAATTCTATACAGCTTAAATGCAATGCATTAGGTCTTTAGCTAAATTCCAAATGCAATGTATTATAGCTGAAGTGCTAATCCCATGTATTATAGCTGAAGTGCTAATTTAATGTATTATAGCCGAAATGCTAATGTAATTCTATACAGCTTAAATGCAATGCATTAGGTCTTTAGCTAAATTCCAAATGCAATGTATTATAGCTGAAGTGCTAATCCAATGTATTATAGCTGAAGTGCTAATTTAATGTATTATAGCCGAAATGCTAATGTAATTCTATACAGCTTAAATGCAATGCATTAGGTCTTTAGCTAAATTCCAAATGCAATGTATTATAGCTGAAGTGCTAATCCAATGTATTATAGCTGAAGTGCTAATTTAATGTATTATAGCCGAAATGCTAATGCAATTCTTTACAGCTTAAATGCAATGCATTAGATCTATAGCTAAATTTCAAAATGCAATAGCTGAAGTGCTAATCCAATGTATTATAGCTGAAGTGCTAATTTAATGTATTATAGCCGAAATGCTAATGTAATTCTATACAGCTTAAATGCAATGCATTAGGTCTTTAGCTAAATTCCAAATGCAATGTATTATAGCTGAAGTGCTAATCCAATGTATTATAGCTGAAGTGCTAATTTAATGTATTATAGCTGAAATGCTAATACAATTCTTTACAGCTTAAATGCAATGCATTAGGTCTTTAGCTAAATTCCAAATGCAATGTATTATAGCTGAAGTGCTAATTTAATGTATTATAGCCGAAATGGTAATGCAATTCTTTACAGCTTAAATGCAATGCATTAGGTCTATAGCTAAATTCCAAATGCAATGTATTATAGCTGAAGTGCTAATCCAATGTATTATAGCCGAACTGCTAATGCAATTCTTTACAGCTTAAATGCAATGCATTAGATCTATAGCTAACTTCCAAATGCAATGTATTATAGCTGAAGTGCTAATCCAATGTATTATAGCTGAAGTGCTAATTTAATGTATTATAGCTGAAATGCTAATACAAATCTTTACAGCTTAAATGCAATGCATTAGATCTTTAGCTAAATTCCAAATGCAATGTATTATAGCTGAAGTGCTAATTTAATGTATTATAGCCGAAATGCTAATGCAATTATTTACCGCTTAAATGCAATGCATTAGATCTATAGCTAAATTCCAAATGCAATGTATTATAGCTGAAGTGCTAATCCAATGTATTATAGCTGAAGTGCTAATTTAATGTATTATAGCCGAAATTCTAATGTAATTCTATACAGCTTAAATGCAATGCATTAGGTCTTTAGCTAAATTCCAAATGCAATGTATTATAGCTGAAGTGCTAATCCCATGTATTATAGCTGAAGTGCTAATTTAATGTATTATAGCCGAAATGCTAATGTAATTCTATACAGCTTAAATGCAATGCATTAGGTCTTTAGCTAAATTCCAAATGCAATGTATTATAGCTGAAGTGCTAATCCAATGTATTATAGCTGAAGTGCTAATTTAATGTATTATAGCCGAAATGCTAATGTAATTCTATACAGCTTAAATGCAATGCATTAGGTCTTTAGCTAAATTCCAAATGCAATGTATTATAGCTGAAGTGCTAATCCAATGTATTATAGCTGAAGTGCTAATTTAATGTATTATAGCCGAAATGCTAATGCAATTCTTTACAGCTTAAATGCAATGCATTAGATCTATAGCTAAATTTCAAAATGCAATAGCTGAAGTGCTAATCCAATGTATTATAGCTGAAGTGCTAATTTAATGTATTATAGCCGAAATGCTAATGTAATTCTATACAGCTTAAATGCAATGCATTAGGTCTTTAGCTAAATTCCAAATGCAATGTATTATAGCTGAAGTGCTAATCCAATGTATTATAGCTGAAGTGCTAATTTAATGTATTATAGCTGAAATGCTAATACAATTCTTTACAGCTTAAATGCAATGCATTAGGTCTATAGCTAAATTCCAAATGCAATGTATTATAGCTGAAGTGCTAATCCAATGTATTATAGCCGAACTGCTAATGCAATTCTTTACAGCTTAAATGCAATGCATTAGATCTATAGCTAACTTCCAAATGCAATGTATTATAGCTGAAGTGCTAATCCAATGTATTATAGCTGAAGTGCTAATTTAATGTATTATAGCTGAAATGCTAATACAATTCTTTACAGCTTAAATGCAATGCATTAGATCTTTAGCTAAATTCCAAATGCAATGTATTATAGCTGAAGTGCTAATTTAATGTATTATAGCCGAAATGCTAATGCAATTATTTACCGCTTAAATGCAATGCATTAGATCTATAGCTAAATTCCAAATGCAATGTATTATAGCTGAAGTGCTAATCCAATGTATTATAGCCGAAATGCTAATGCAATTCTTTACAGCTTAAATGCAATGCATTAGGTCTATAGCTAAATTCCAAATGCAATGTATTATAGCTGAAGTGCTAATCCAATGTATTATAGCTGAAGTGCTAATTTAATGTATTATAGCTGAAATGCTAATACAATTATTTACCGCGTAAATGCAATGCATTAGATCTATAGCTAAATTCAAAATGCAATGTATTATAGCTGAAGTGCTAATCCAATGTATTATAGCCGAAATGCTAATGCAATTCTTTACAGCTTAAATGCAATGCATTAGATCTATAGCTAAATTCCAAATGCAATGTATTATAGCTGAAGTTCTAATCCAATGTATTATAGCCGAAATGCTAATGCAATTCTTTACAGCTTAAATGCAATGCATTAGGTCTATAGCTAAATTCCAAATGCAATGTATTATAGCTGAAGTGCTAATCCAATGTATTATAGCCGAACTGCTAATGCAATTCTTTACAGCTTAAATGCAATGCATTAGATCTATAGCTAAATTCCAAATGCAATGTATTATAGCTGAAGTGCTAATCCAATGTATTATAGCTGAAGTGCTAATTTAATGTATTATAGCTGAAATGCTAATACAATTCTTTACAGCTTAAATGCAATGCATTAGGTCTTTAGCTAAATTCCAAATGCAATGTATTATAGCTGAAGTGCTAATTTAATGTATTATAGCCGAAATGCTAATGCAATTATTTACCGCTTAAATGCAATGCATTAGATCTATACCTAAATTCCAAATGCAATGTATTATAGCTGAAGTGCTAATCCAATGTATTATAGCCGAACTGCTAATGCAATTCTTTACAGCTTAAATGCAATGCATTAAACTTATTGCTAAATTCCAAACGCAATGTAATATAGCTGAAGTGTTAATCCAATGTATTATAGCTGAACTGCTAATGCAATTCTTTACAGCTTAAATGCAATGCATTAGGACTATAGCTAAATTACAAATGCAATGTATTATAGCTGAAGTGCTAATCCAATGTATTATAGCTGAACTGTTAATGCAATTCTTTACAGCTAAAATGCAATGAAATAGGTCTATAGCTAAATTACAAATGCAATGTATTATAGCTGAAGTGCTAATCCAATGTTTTATAGCCGATTCGCTAATGCAATTCTTTACATCTTAAATGCAATGCATTAGGCCTATAGCTAAATTCCAAATGCAATGTATTATAGCTGAAGTGCTAATCCAACTGAACTGTTAATGCAATTCTTTACAGCTTAAATGCAATGAAATAGGTCTATAGCTAAATTACAAATGCAATGTATTATAGCTGAAGTGCTAATCCAATGTATTATAGCTCAACTGTTAATGCAATTCTTTACAGCTTAAATGCAATGAAATAGGTCTATAGCTAAATTCCAAATGCAATGTATTATAGCTGAAGTGCTAATCCAATGTATTATAGCTGAACTGTTAATGCAATTCTTTACAGCTTAAATGCAATGAAATAGGTCTATAGCTAAATTCCAAATGCAATGTATTATAGCTGAAGTGCTAATCCAATGTATTATAGCCGAACTGCTAATGCAATTCTTTACAGCTTAAATGCAATGCATTAGGCCTATAGCTAAATTCAAAATGCAATGTATTATAGCTGAAGTGTTAATCCAATGTATTATAGCCGAAATTCTAATGCAATTCTTTACAGCTTAAATGCAATGCATTAGGTCTTTAGCTAAATTCCAAATGCAATGTATTATAGCTGAAGTGCTAATCCAATGTATTATAGCCGAAATTCTAATGCAATTCTTTACAGCTTAAATGCAATGCATTAGGTCTATAGCTAAATTCAAAATGCAATGTATTATAGCTGAAGTGTTAATCCAATGTATTATAGCCGAAATTCTAATGCAATTCTTTACAGTTTAAATGCAATGCATTAGGTCTATAGCTAAATTCAAAATGCAATGTATTATAGCTGAAGTGTTAATCCAATGTATTATAGCCGAAATTCTAATGCAATTCTTTACATCTTAAATGCAATGCATTAGGCCTATAGCTAAATTCAAATGCAATGTATTATAGCTGAAGTGTTAATCCAATGTATTATAGCCGAAATTCTAATGCAATTCTTTACATCTTAAATGCAATGCATTAGGCCTATAGCTAAATTCAAAATGCAATGTATTATAGCTGAAGTGTTAATCCAATGTATTATAGCCGAAATTCTAATGCAATTCTTTACAGTTTAAATGCAATGCATTAGGTCTATAGCTAAATTCAAAATGCAATGTATTATAGCTGAAGTGTTAATCCAATGTATTATAGCCGAAATTCTAATGCAATTCTTTACAGCTTAAATGCAATGCATTAGGTCTTTAGCTAAATTCCAAATGCAATGTATTATAGCTGAAGTGCTAATCCAATGTATTATAGCTGAACTGTTAATGCAATTCTTTACAGCTTAAATGCAATGAAATAGGTCTATAGCTAAATTCCAAATGCAATGTATTATAGCTGAAGTGCTAATCCAATGTATTATAGCCGAACTGCTAATGCAATTCTTTACAGCTTAAATGCAATGCATTAAGCCTATAGCTAAATTCCAGACGCAATGTAATATAGCTGAAGTGTTAATCCAATGTATTATAGCTGAACTGCTAATGCAATTCTTTACAGCTTAAATGCAATGCATTAGTTCTTTTGCTAAATTCAAAATGCAATGTATTATAGCTGAAGTGTTAATCCAATGTATTATAGCCGAAATTCTAATGCAATTCTTTACAGATTAAATGCAATGCATTAGGTCTATAGCTGAATTCCAAATCCAATGTATTATAGCTGAAGTGTTAATCCAATGTATTATAGCTGAAGTGCTAATTTAATGTATTATAGCTGAACTGCTAATGCAATTCTTTACAGCTTAAATGCAACGCATTAGGTCTATAGGTAAATTACAAATGCAATGTATTATAGCTGAAGTGTTAATCCAATGTATTATAGCCGAAATTCTAATGCAATTCTTTACAGCTTAAATGCAATGCATTATGTCTATAGCTAAATTACAAATGCAATGTATTATAGCTGGTGTGCTAATCCAATGTATTATAGCCGAACTGCTAATGCAATTCTTTACAGCTTAAATGCAATGCATTACGTATATAGCTAAATTACAAATGCAATGTATTATAGCTGAAATGCTAATACAATGTATTATATCCGAACTTCTAATGCAATTCTTTACAGCTTAAATGCAATGCATTAGGTCTATAGGTTAATTCCAAATGCAATGTATTATAGCTAAATTACAAATGCAATGTATTATAGCTGAACTGTTAATGCAATTCTTTACAGCTTAAATGCAATGAAATAGGTCTATAGCTAAATTCCAAATGCAATGTATTATAGCTGAAGTGCTAATCCAATGTATTATAGCCGAACTGCTAATGCAATTCTTTACAGCTTAAATGCAATGCATTAGGCCTATAGCTAAATTCAAAATGCAATGTATTATAGCTGAAGTGTTAATCCAATGTATTATAGCCGAAATTCTAATGCAATTCTTTACAGCTTAAATGCAATGCATTAGGTCTTTAGCTAAATTCCAAATGCAATGTATTATAGCTGAAGTGCTAATCCAATGTATTATAGCCGAAATTCTAATGCAATTCTTTACAGCTTAAATGCAATGCATTAGGTCTATAGCTAAATTCAAAATGCAATGTATTATAGCTGAAGTGTTAATCCAATGTATTATAGCCGAAATTCTAATGCAATTCTTTACAGTTTAAATGCAATGCATTAGGTCTATAGCTAAATTCAAAATGCAATGTATTATAGCTGAAGTGTTAATCCAATGTATTATAGCCGAAATTCTAATGCAATTCTTTACATCTTAAATGCAATGCATTAGGCCTATAGCTAAATTCAAATGCAATGTATTATAGCTGAAGTGTTAATCCAATGTATTATAGCCGAAATTCTAATGCAATTCTTTACATCTTAAATGCAATGCATTAGGCCTATAGCTAAATTCAAAATGCAATGTATTATAGCTGAAGTGTTAATCCAATGTATTATAGCCGAAATTCTAATGCAATTCTTTACAGTTTAAATGCAATGCATTAGGTCTATAGCTAAATTCAAAATGCAATGTATTATAGCTGAAGTGTTAATCCAATGTATTATAGCCGAAATTCTAATGCAATTCTTTACAGCTTAAATGCAATGCATTAGGTCTTTAGCTAAATTCCAAATGCAATGTATTATAGCTGAAGTGCTAATCCAATGTATTATAGCTGAACTGTTAATGCAATTCTTTACAGCTTAAATGCAATGAAATAGGTCTATAGCTAAATTCCAAATGCAATGTATTATAGCTGAAGTGCTAATCCAATGTATTATAGCCGAACTGCTAATGCAATTCTTTACAGCTTAAATGCAATGCATTAAGCCTATAGCTAAATTCCAGACGCAATGTAATATAGCTGAAGTGTTAATCCAATGTATTATAGCTGAACTGCTAATGCAATTCTTTACAGCTTAAATGCAATGCATTAGTTCTTTTGCTAAATTCAAAATGCAATGTATTATAGCTGAAGTGTTAATCCAATGTATTATAGCCGAAATTCTAATGCAATTCTTTACAGATTAAATGCAATGCATTAGGTCTATAGCTGAATTCCAAATCCAATGTATTATAGCTGAAGTGTTAATCCAATGTATTATAGCTGAAGTGCTAATTTAATGTATTATAGCTGAACTGCTAATGCAATTCTTTACAGCTTAAATGCAACGCATTAGGTCTATAGGTAAATTACAAATGCAATGTATTATAGCTGAAGTGTTAATCCAATGTATTATAGCCGAAATTCTAATGCAATTCTTTACAGCTTAAATGCAATGCATTATGTCTATAGCTAAATTACAAATGCAATGTATTATAGCTGGTGTGCTAATCCAATGTATTATAGCCGAACTGCTAATGCAATTCTTTACAGCTTAAATGCAATGCATTACGTATATAGCTAAATTACAAATGCAATGTATTATAGCTGAAATGCTAATACAATGTATTATATCCGAACTTCTAATGCAATTCTTTACAGCTTAAATGCAATGCATTAGGTCTATAGGTTAATTCCAAATGCAATGTATTATAGCTAAATTACAAATGCAATGTATTATAGCTGAAGTGCTTATGCAATACTTTACAGCTTAAATGCAACGCATTAGGTCTATAGCTAAATTCCAAATGCAATATGTTATAGCTGAAGTGCTAATCCAATGTATTATAGCCGAAATGCTAATTCAATTCTTTACAGCTCAAATGCAATGCATTAGGTCTATAGCTAACTTCCAAAGGCAATGTATTATAGCTGAAGTGCTAATCCAATGTATTATAGCTGAACTACTAATGCAATTCTTTACAGCTTAAACGCAATGAATTAGCTCTATAGCTAAATTCCAAATGTAATGTATTATAGCTGAAGTGCTAATCCAATGTATTATAGCTGAACTGCTAATGCAATTCTTTACAGCTTAAATGCAATGCATTAGGTCTATAGCTAAATTCCAAATGCAATGTATTATAGCTGAAATGCTAATCCAATGTATTATAGCCGAACTGCTAATGCAATTCTTTACAGCCTAAATGCAATGCATTAGGCCTATAGCTAAATTACAAACGCAATGTATTATAGCTAAAATGCTAATCCAATGTATTAAATGCAATGCATTAGGCCTATGGCTCAATTCCAAATGCAATGTATTATAGCTGAAGTGCTAATCCAATGTTTTATAGCCGATTCGCTAATGCAATTCTTTACATCTTAAATGCAATGCATTAGGCCTATAGCTAAATTCCATATGCAATGTATTATAGCTGATGTGCTAATCCAATGTATTATAGCCGAAATGCTAATGCAATTCTTTACAGTTTAAATGCAATGCATTAGGTCTATAGCTAAATTACAAATGCAATGTATTATAGCTGAAGTGTTAATCCAATGTATTATAGCCGAAATACTAATGCAATTCTTTACAGCTTAAATGCAATGCATTAGGTCTTTAGCTAAATTACAAATGCAATGTATTATAGCTGAAATGCTAATCCAATGTATTATAGCCGAACTGCTAATGCAATTCTTTACAGCTTAAATGCAATGCATTAGGTCTATAGTTAAATTCCAAATGCAATGTATTATACTTTGCCAATACACTTACATCACTTGTAGGTCTAATAAGTAATAACTAGCATAATTTCAATACTTACTTAATTACTGTTGAGCAATAAATTTTATCTAGGCATGAGGATTCTGCTAATAGTCATCTCTGTCAAGAGGATATCTTCTCCAAATGTAGGTATACACACATGATCTTCAGTTCCTCTAGTGTCTTCCACTCACTACAATTAAGGCTTCCTCATTTGGTTACTTTTTCTAGCTGTCTATACAATAGCTCTTAAAAAGACTCTTATGTTCCATCCATTTTATATAACCCAGCTGTATATACACTATTATATTTGCTTATCATAGATATTCTTTACGCTAATTGCTCTTCAGCCTTGAATAAACCAAAAATTCTAAAAATACTACCCTCTACTATATCTTCTCTGACCTCTTATTTTATTTTGTGAGAACCAGTAACATATTGGAGGTCTTCAGTTATTTTGTAAAATATTATCTATGATTTTCATGAGAAGTTCCTTAACTTTGAAGTAAGTTATAGTTTTTCTTTCAACAGATGTTAATTTAACATAAATATGTCATTCTCTGTTATAACCATATATCTTGGATATTTAAATTCATTACATTACTTTATGAGGTTCTTATAAATCTTGAATATCAGTTTTTGGCCCATACAGGTCTTTTTGGTCTTCAGAGCATTCTTTTACACTAAAGTAATTTCCAAAGCAAAAATATCTGGCAGAGACTATCACAATATCTGGAAATGTGAATTGTTTTATGAAACATTTTAATATAGAGTCTCTCCTCATTGGTTTTGATTTGCATGATGGATTAGGATGAACCAGACAAAGAAGAGTGTAACAAAATGTGACTTCTCTACCTACAATCTGTTCTAACTTGGACTCTACAGTACATTTATTTAACATATTTTCTTATTGTATTTAGCTGTATTAACATTTTCTTGGACAATTTAACATCTTATCTATATAAATGGTGTTATTCGTGTTAAAATTTAATGAATTTTTTTTGCAGGACCTGGCATACAGAAAATATAAAATCTGTTATTGATTATTGCTATTCCTTTAATTCTTTGTCTAATTATCTTTGCAGTCTCTCTTTGATGGTGATAAAAGAAACTTTATTAAGTTTGATCTACCTAAAGCCCAAGATAAACATTATAGTAACAAATTAAGGTTTGTTTTATTTAATGCAGAATTGAATCCTCTATGTAATCTCTTATAAATTTATCACATATAAGAAAGTATTAATTTTATAAATAATATTCGAGCTGGCTTGTGAGAGAAAGTTATAATTAAAGAATAAAAATATGGTACAACTCACAAATATACAATTTTTTTATTTCAAATGCGTTTCAACGACTATTTTGTCGTCATCCTCAGTGAAGATACACAAATGAAATTAACTAAAAAAATATATATATATTAAACATAGCCTATGTTATGTTTAATATAGATTATGTTTAACCTGCATAATAGGTTATGTTTAATATATATATTTTTTAGTTAATTTCATTTGTGTATCTTCACTTAGGATGACGACAAATTAGTTGTTGAAACGCGTTTGAAATAAAAAAATTGTATATTTGTGAGTTGTACCATATTTTTATTCTTTAATTATAAGTATTAATTTGTTTAATATTATTTTATTTAACTACATTTTTATTTTATTCTACCATTCTGTAGAACAACTGCTTAAAATATAGGAATCCCACATTTAAAAATACTGTGTATGTTATTTCTATTATTACTAGAATAAACAATTTTTTTAAGAAAAACACAATAAGAAAAATAATAAAACATTTTGGTGAATGGATGGAATTAACTATTAGGAATCTTTTACTTTGATTTCAAACGTATGCTAAAGTGTTCCATATTAGAACAAAAAAGGAACACTCTTGAGAATTGGAAATAAATTGTTTTGTACTGTAATTGTCATTCAGAATTAGAAATTTTGAAATAGCAATTAATTGTTAGGTTGTACATTTTGAAATTTTCGTATATATCAACACAAAAGAAAAGAGGACTTGAGTTTTATTCTATGGGATGCAAAAAATTTATTTTTATTTATAGAGGGGCCAATATAATAAGAAATAACATTAACTAAAGTAACATTTATTTATTCCTTATGTATTTTGTTGAAATATATTATTGTGAGCACTAATGACATCTAGGTCCCATGGTGTAATGGTTAGCACTCTGGACTCTGAATCCAGCGATCCGAGTTCAAATCTCGGTGGGACCTAGTATTTTATTTAGCGTTTGTTTCGTCCACAAATCAAAATGGTATAGAGATACCCATCCAAAATTTTGACTTGTTTTTAATGATTGCTTTACAGAAAAATTCGAAGTTTAGCTAACGTTTGTATTTTTTGAGTGCTTTTTTTCTACAAATTATATTATGTACAGTAACATATGTTATAAAATTTGTTGTTAATGTTTCTTTTACAGAAAATTTAGAAGTTTAACTTTTATCTTTAAAACTGATAATTTTGGATAAACTTAATATATGTATACTTATGTTACATATATAGCACACTTATTCTCATTACGTTTTGGTACTGAAGATATTAAATTTGAAATTTACACTTGAAATGTCATAATTACATCAAACAATTACATCGTCTTATTTACATGTAACATTGATTAAAAATATACCAACTGAAAATTTATTCTTCCTATAATTTCTTTGCAAGAAAATCAGTTTTACAGTTATACTGTATCTATTGATAGTTTTTGTCCTATAAAGTAGTTCATTGATGTAACTCTATGAGCAGCACTATTTAGACTAAAACGGTGGCTCCCAAAGTGTGCGCTGCAGCTACTTGAGGCGCTACTGATCAGGCTTGCAACAAAATTGAATGTTTAAATACATTATGAAATAAATCACAATGTTCTAGTTAGTAATAAAATTGTTAAACTTTTTTTTAAGCCATCAGAGGTAGTACTAATTTTAAAAGAGAGGTGTCCCAAGGGGGTTTTCCTCCAGGCCGATAAAAAATAGTTTCTACCTACTTAAAATATTAAGTAGTATGCCCTACATTTTTTTAATATTCAATGTATAACCATATAATTTTTGTATTGACTTAACTAAAATCAATATTTAAAACATAAGTAAAACCATAAACAATGTTTTTATTGGATATTTATGCATAATTTACCTCATGTACTATTGATATTTGTAATGCCTTTAATTTAGAATCAAAACAAATTATGAAAATAGCTTTACTTTTGCTAAACTATTTATTAATAATAATAACTAGCCTACTTACAAATAAATCAGCTGCTTTCTTTATTCATTGGCATTTGCCTCTGGGCTAAATATGTTAAAATGTTTTAGTGTACCAATAGCTCAAGTGAAGTTGAAATCAAATAATATTAAATGAATTTGTGTATTTATCTTTACCTTGTAGGATACTAGTACACAACCTTCTTTGAAGCCAAAAAGAGAGTAAATAAACTAAACTAAAACTATAAAACAACAAAAGGTTCAACGATACACTAACTTAAGAAAGTAAGAGTAGGTTTGTGGAACTGATTTTAAACATTTAACTCTTCCAAATTAGCAATATAACTGCAACTTCTCATAGATTATTGCTCAGAAAATCCAAGGGCATTAAAAAATATTTCTAAAACTATCTTGCCTGTGATTTTGGA
This sequence comes from Prosapia bicincta, assembly GCA_036971475.1. Taxonomy (NCBI): domain Eukaryota; kingdom Metazoa; phylum Arthropoda; class Insecta; order Hemiptera; family Cercopidae; genus Prosapia; species Prosapia bicincta. Next base: position 100,566,473 of record JBAIZL010000003.1, on the reverse strand, counting down.
AGTCGAATCGGAAGGCTTAGGTGACAGCTTCCCTTTTTGAGGACTGGTTTGATCATCATTTCATACCTCAAGAGGGACGTTATTGTCGGTATAAACAAATTCCTTTTAAAGTAATTTCTATTCATTGACAATGCACCTGGTCATCCTCCTACTACTTTAACTAATTTCAACACACGCATGAAAGTGTTATTTTTGCCACCAAACACAACTAGTTAGGTTCAAAAGAGGGATCAGGGAGTCATCAAAGTATTTAGAGCTTATTACACACGAAGATCATTTGCACATCTGTATGAAACTATGAGACAGAACAACGAGCTCTCTGTTGAAAATTGTTGGAAACAATTCAATTTTTTAGATACTTTGAGAATAATTGGACAAACTTAGAATAAAATTTCACAAAAAACTTTGAAGGGTGTTTGGAAAATGGTTTGTCTATTTTTTCGACAACTGAAACTCAAGCAGAATTTATGCCAGAGTCTGATGAAATTGCTGATGTGTTGAAGAAGGTGTCGGTTTTGCCAGACAACTCAATTTAGAAGGGGATAGTAGTGACGTTCAAGAACTGCTGGATTTACACAACCAGGAGCTGACAATTAATTGATGAGCTCATAGCATGCGCAAGAGCAAGAATTTAAAAACACAGATTATTTAGATTCAGTTGACATATAAAATGAAATGACGGTTGGAAACTCAACAATATGCCATAGTTTAATTGAGCAAGGCTTACAAATTTTGGAAGACATAGACTCCAAAGATGAGCCTATTTCTGCCACATAACAAACAAAAATAACGAGTTACGAGGAAATTCTGCGTGAGAGGAAAAATTCTTCAATTCGTCAAACAAATTTATTAGATTGTATGAAGCCTTCTATTACAAAATAACTTCTTTTTACTTACTTCTTTGCAAATTGTATGTATATATTATAATTTTTTGTTGTATTATGTATTTCAGATTTTAATACATACACATTTTTCTTCTAAATTATTAATTTATTAAGTCTTTGGTCCCAATTAAACATGATTCCTATGTGATTGTAAGTAAAATTATATCCCGACTTACGCAAATTCCGCTTACACGGCTATCGCTCTGTCTCACCTATCGCATAAGTACGGGGTATTACTGTAAATGTATATATATATATATATATATATATATATATATATATATATTTTTTTTTTTTTTTTTTTTTTTTGACTAGGAGACTGACAGACTTACCTTGGTAAGAGTCCACACTGTAGTCTTGAGATAGAAACACATAAAAGCACTTAAACAATGATATATTTCAACCACACAGTGGTCTTTGTCAATCAAAGAGAAAACACAAAAAGAAAAATGGGAGAAATAAAATAAATATAAATTGTAATCACAGATTGTGTAGAGTAGAAATCAGATGTCACAGATGCACAGATTAAAGATATATATATATATTGTTTCCATGAGCATATAAGTAATTATAGTTTATTCAAGTCTGTCAGGGGAAAAGAGATTGGTGACGTCTGAAGCTAATAGAACAAAAAAAAAAAAAAAAAAAAAATTATGAATGGATTTATCTGATGTTGAGGTTAGGGGATTCTCTGGACTTGGTATACCACTGGTATGATAGTTCCCATCTTCTCAGTTCTGAGGGATTGCAAACAGGGGGAGTGAATTAATTATTCATAATTTTTTTTTCCTAATAGCCCTGACAGACTTCTTTCTTTTCCCCTGTCAGACTTAAATAAACTATAATTACTTATATGCTCATGGAAACAATATATATATATATATATATATATATATATATATATATATATATATATATATATATATATATATATATATATATCTTTAATCAGTGCATCTGTAACATCTGATTTCTACTCTACACAATCTGTGATTACAATTTATATTTATTTTATTTCTCCCATATTTCTTTTTGTGTATTCTCTTTGATTGACAAAGACCATTGTGTGGTTGAAATATATCATTGTTTAAGTGCTTTTATGTGTTTCTATCTCAAGACTACAGTGTGGACTCTTACCAAGGTAAGTCTGTCAGTCTCCTAGTCCAAAAAATGTAAATAATCTTTACCAACCAAAACTATATATATATGTATATATATATATATATATATATATATATATATATATTTACACTTTTTAAAAAATGTTTTAACTTGCCTATAGTAGCACTTACTTTGCTTGTTGAGGACGGCCGTTTCGGGAGATGTGTCCCTTTGTCAACTCAGACCTAACTGAGTTACTATAGGCAAGTTAAAACATTTTTAGAAAGTGTAAGTGATTACTAGTAGCTCACGCGAAGATGGAATCAACAAATGTGGATATATATATATATATATATATATATATATATATATATATATATATATATATATATATATATATGGTTTTATTTGAGATATACCACTTTAATATATACAAACCATATCATAATGACTCTTCACTTGTCTAGTTTTAAAATGGTGTAAAGTTATACTACTCATAACGAGTCTATAAATTCCGGTTTACTGAACAGTTGTTAGTTATTTTGGTATATTGTTGCTACATGACACTGGTATCTAATTACATTGCATTTTATTCTTAGTTTTATAGCATCAATGAGCTGTATATGTATACTCCTTAAAGTAGGCTTATATAATTAATTAACTGAATAATTTGTTTTGCTGCATTAATAGCAACAACTACAAATAAAATAACATTTGTTGATTCCATCTTCGCGTGAGCTACTAGTAATCACTAAACACTTTTAAATATTTTAAACTTGCTTATGACACATCTCCTGAAACGGCCGTCCTCAACAAGTAAAGTAAGTGCTACTATAGGCAAGTTTAAAACATTTAAAAGTGTTTAGTGGAAATAAAAGTAATTAGCTGTAAATACCTAGAGGTTTACAAAGTACCATTTTTACATATTGAAAACTAGATACCTTGATTTTATTGCATGAAAGGTCTCTACAAGCTCATGAAATTATATGTCTTGAGGGACAAAAATTAAATGATTTCTTCAAATATGTATTCAAAGATGTACTGGGAAGTTCCTATAGACTAAAGTTAAGAGAGTCAGAAGCATGGTCACCTAGGGAAGCATTGTGCCCTTAACAGCACTTGAAATCCCAAAACTATGATTGTAAAGCAAACCTAGTATGATAGTAAACCTTATTCAGATAAGGTAAACTAGAAGAGGAGGAATTTATAGGGGGAAAGTTCATCTTGTACTTAGGGTGAAGTTATGGTTTGGAAACCACAGTATAACTATTAGGTTTAGAAAAAAAATCCATTTGAGACTAAGGCAGTTTACAAAGACATTAATATATAAGAACCTGAAGAAAAGAAAAACATTCTGTATTTGTAATTAATAATTTAATGACATTAATAATTTACTTGAAGTTTGGTTTATTTATTTAGGTTATCAAATTAACCTTCATAATATGAAACAGAACAGGAACATGCAAAGTTGATAAGGTTATTAATGCGCTGCTGCAATAGCAAAAAAGTGAACTGCAAAAAAGGAATAGGTATCACTCATGCAATATGAATTTTTTAGTAGATTGCACTCCACAGTTCTAATTTAAGTAATTAATTTACTCTGTAAAACAGCGACTAATACATTAATTGTTACTTCACATGTGGGTACATTTTTATAATTATCTTTTCAAATTAAAAGCATAAATGAAGGATGTAAAGCTATAGAATATTTATTATACAGGGTGCGGCAGCATAACTTCCTTTTTTTAAATGCTCGCTTCCTTTAAAAAAGGAAGTTATGCTGCTGCACCCTGTATTAGGTGTAGCCACAAAGATCTTTACATTGTACAAAATACATTTTTCATTTCTTAGTGTAATAATAATAAATACCTCTTTAGGCCATTTGTAGTCAGTGTAAAAAATGTAAATGCACTTTTTATCACATAGAATTCTAATTTTTTTAAAGGGTAAACTTTTCTTATTTTGAAACAGTTATCTTTCCACAAAATAATTTACTTATGTAAATTTTAATAGGAGATTTGATAGTCATGCCTAACTATGAGGATTTTGATAATAAACCAGAAAAAGCTTTGAAATGTAATTACAACAATAAAAAAACATACAGAAACTAATTACAATTATATATTATAACTAAATTAGTATCAAAAGTATTTAAACAGGACTTCATCTTCATGATTTATATGTGTTATTCCAACTTAAATTTATTTCACTCTTTTTTAACTGTAGGTAAAACTATATAATTTTCAAGATTTAACTGCATTTATCCTTAAATTTTGAGCTTAAAAATTATTTTTACAAGTAGCCTACTTCAGACAAAATTAAATTTAAAAAATAAAAAAAGACCTTTTGCATTTGTCTTTATAAATTTTTTTATTTATAAAATTTATTTGAAAAGATTCAACCGAACGTAATGGACTATAAAATTCAAGAAGTTTATAAATTTGTTGGTAGAGGTCAATAATTAATTGTCATGAAGCTCCATCTAAATGGATGTTTTTATTTTATGTTGTAAAAGTAATTCAATTGTACAAATTTCGAACTAAAATCTAATTTAAAATAATTTTGAGAAAACAGATGCTACAAGACATTATCATCTCAGCTGTAATGAAACACTGTTTTAAGTATTTTATGCAGGTATAAGTATTTATACTTATAAGGTATACAGGAATAAGTTTAATCATAATAGTCTAAACAAAATGATTAAATTTAACAAACTTCCAGCTTCGAAGTTTTGAAGTTACAATTAAAATGATATCTAGAAAATATATGTTGAAATTACTTTGTTTTGAATACATTAATAATGAATTTACAGTTTTATCAAAGTTTGGAGAAAATTCACAATTAGTCAGACTATAAATACTAGTAGCTTTGTACTTTTCAATTTACTTGTGAACCATATTATTCCTTTGTTTGAAAATTTATTCTTGAAATCAAACATTTCATTTTTCATCACAATCCAAACAAATACTCTCAAAACAATTCAGTTTACAACTTTCTTGAACCAATCTTATTCAATCAAATGTTTAAACATATACAATAAAAATATTAGAGTAAAATTATATTTATTTACTGGGTACTGAAAATTCTAATTATTTCTAAACACTTGTAAATGTTTATAAACTTGCCTATAGTAGCACTTACTTATAGTTGTTGAGGACGGCCATTTCGGGTGATATGTCCCATTGTCAACTCAGGCCGTAACTGATCTCAAGCTTTACGTAGGTTAGGGTGGGGGTGGGATATTATGGTGGTGTAGGTCTATTTTGTGAGTATTAAGAGATATAATGTCAAAAAGTGCGTGTGAGTTGTAATGTGATTGTGTATTGAGTATGTGTGTAGGGTATAGTTTGAAGTGTCTATATATTTCGTATTGTTCGGTTGTGTACCATTGGTTATTTCTGTGTTGTTTATGATGAATTTATAGGTTAGATGTTATGTCTATGTAGTCATGTTTTGTGAAGTTGAGATGATCGGCAAAGTTTGATTGGTAGTTATTGTTTGTTAGTGCTTTTATATGTTCTTGGTAACTTGTGTAGAAGGACCTCCCTGTCTGGCCTATGTAAAATCTGGGGCACGAACTGCAAGTTAGTTTGTAAACTCCAGTGGCGATGTAAATGTCGTCAATTTTGTTGTTGGGTTTAAATTATTTATTGAGAGTCTTATGTGTGGAGTAAGCTATTTTGTAATTCTATTTTCGTAGTGTGTTGGTTAGATTGTGGGTTTTGGATGAACTGTTGTATGGTATTTATAAGTATTTTATGGGATTGTTTTGTTGTGTGTTTGTATTTGGGTTATTAGGTTTATTTCTTAGGCGGTTGTATAGTTTGTTAATCGTTGTTGGGTTGTATCCGTTAGTTTGTGCTATATGTTTTATGGTGTTTAACTCCTGGTAGTGTTCTCCTTTGTCTAACGGTGTTTTAAGCAGGCGATATATCATGGTGTTGTAAGCAGATAGTTTATGTTAGTGTGGGTGGTTTGAGAAGATGGGAATAGTCATATTGGTACTAGTGGGTTTTCGATATATGGTGAATTTATGTGTTTGTACGTCTGTTCGTTTAATTGTAAGGTCTAGGAAGTTGAGAGAGTTTTGTTGTTCGGTTTCGATGGTGTATGTTAGTTTAGGGTTTATGGAATTAAAGTGTTTTGGAAATATGTGTGCTCTGCGTGTGTTACCTTTATATAATGTTATGATATCATAACATCACTTGCTTTAAATACCGTTAAACAAAGAAGGACACTACCAGGAGTTAAACACCATAAAACATATAGCACAAATCTAACGGATACAACTAAACAATGATTGACAAATTATACAACTGCCTAAAAAATAAACCAAATAACCCAAAAACAAACACACAACAGGACAGTCCCATAAAATACCATACAGAACCCAAAACCCAAAAATATCATCCAAAACCCACAATCTAACCAACACACTACGAAAATACAACTACAAAATAGCTTACTCCACACACAACACTCTCAATAAACAATTAAAACCCAACAACAAAATCGACGACATTTACAATGCCACTTGTGTTTACAAACTAACTTGCAGTTCATGCCCCAGTTTTTACATAGGCCAGACAGTGAGGTCCTTCTACACACATTACCAAGAACATATAAAAGCACTGACAAACAATAACTACCAATCAAACTTCTCCACAAAACATGACTACATAGACATAACATCTAACCTACAAATTCTTCATAAACAATACAGAAATAACCAACGCTACACAACCGAACAATACGAAATATACAGACACTTCAAACTACAACCTACACACATACTCAATACACAATTACATTACAACTCACACACATTTTTTGAAATTTTATAACTCTTAATACTCACAAAATACACCCACACCACCATAATATCCCACCCCCACCCTATCACCCTAACCTACGTAAACCTTGAGATCAATTACGGTCTGAGTTGACAATGGGACACATCTCCCGAAATGGCCATCCTCAACAAATATAAGTAAGTGCTACTATAGACAAGTTTATAAACATTTACAAGGGTTTAGTGATAACTAGTAGCTCACGAGAAGATGGAATCAACAAATATAAATATATCTATTTATTTATAAACTATTGGCTAGAATAATGTAATTTATTACTATTATTCATACCACTTGGAAAAATACCACTACTTACTGTACTTTTTCAGCAGACTCGTTTTGCAATAGATCAGTGCATTGTTCAGTGCTGTTTTTTTTATTAGCAAATAAATTGATTACTCTGTATTGAAGTTTCTCACTTCTGATTTTACATCTCTCTGAGTAAAACATTCAGTTAATTGAGATCTTGAATCATGTTACTTGATACAATACTCAATCTTGGATCATATTATTCTTTAAACATGTTATTATTTTCAAGATATTCATTTAGATTTTACTGTTGAAGAACCTGAAATAAAAAACACATGTTGCTATTGCAGCTGAGTAGTTATAGAAATTTGGAGAATTTTATAAGTTCCTGCGAACAAATCTTGAAAGGAATGTTCAACAAAAATACTTAAAAACCTCAATCAAAGAAACCATATTTTTAAACATCTGTTTTTGATAAAGTACAATTAGCACATTAGTAGTAAAACTTATAATAATAACTCATACCTGAAATTTCCATGGTAATTGAGAAGCAGTCATTATTTTTTATTACAAATTGAATGCAGTACATATTTTTGAGAAAAATAAACAAAACCAACTAATGTTGGCAAAAAAATAACTTTACAGATTTTATTAACTAAATTTAAAATTTAACAAACTCTGGACACCTTCTTGATAACCACTGAATATAGCTGCACTATAATACGCCAAAACAATAAGTTTGTGATTGAGTTTAAAAGGCCCCAAAACAGTTTTTTATAGAAACTGCAGTTTTGGGGTTCGATAACTTGAGGTTTCTATAATATTTACATATGACCTGACTTACACAAACTATTACTTACTGAAGGATTTTCAGTAAACATATTTTGCACCTGGTCAGTGCATTGTTTAATGCAGTGAGCTATGGACAAGGTTTATCGTTAAGTGAAGTAATAAGCAAAGCTCTTATAATTTTCTGAAATCCATTAGGTGTGTGATTGTGGTATTTACAAAGGTAACAAACCATTCTACTGCTACAATATTTAATAAAACATAAAATAATTATGAAATGGTCTACACAGTATATTATATATCAACTTTAGGAAAAACAAAGTCTGTATTATTCATGTCATTTTTTAAATCATCCATGTACACATTATTTATACACTCTAAAGGTTCATTTTATTTATGACTATATGAGATTCATATTTAAAGGTTGTGAAACTTGTCAGATTATCTTTCAGTCGGCCATTTTGGGAGATGTGTCCCATTTTCAACTCAGACCGTAACTCTGAGATTTTGTTATTACTTTTAATTAATAACAAAAAACAATAACAATTAACAATGATATATTTAAAAAATGTATTAAATTGAATAAAATCTTAAACTTACATGATTTACTACATATATAGATATTTTTGACATAGTTTTATATAATAATGGCAATAAATGTGCAATAATTACAGAACTAAAATATACAAAGTTTAATTGTTGTCCATATGATTTATCACTAAAAGATGGACTAAATATAATACAGACATTAACTTACATAATTTATTATAGATATTGAAATTAATTCTTGACACATTTTAATATAATATTATTGAAAACTGTTAAAGTGTAGTTAGAGCAAAAAATATAAAAGCAATAAAAAATAATGATTGGGTAAATGATTTTTTACTGAAAACCTATTTTCATTTATTTTGGGAAATATTCAAATAAATTAATTCAGTAAAGATATGAGAAATAATTTGAAACTACTGTAGATTGATATAGTTATCTCATAACAATTTGAAAATATCTGGTGAGATTTTTAATGTTTTAAAAGTCACTTACACCAATTAAAAACATAAAAATAATCTAATAACATGACACAAATTACTGCACTAAGACTATAATTCACTATCGTGATTGGGCACAAGTGGAATCTCCTTCCACATAAACAGTCTCTTCATTGCATCTGGATAAATACATATATATATATAGTCCTATTGGAAACTCTATGGAAAACTGAATGAATTGAGTCAAAGTGGTAAAATAGACTATCAGTCAGTTCCTAGAAAGAGGCTCTTGGAGTAATGGCAAGCATAATACTGCCGACTGTACCCTTCTGTATTTTATAGAGAAAAATTCATCGACATGTAGGAAACATTTAGTATGGACCCTATAGAGGGCTGAAGAAAGTTTATGAATAACGCAAAATTTTTTTTTCCTACAAAGAAAATTACTTTTTTTTTAACACCTGTTCATTATTTTTTGGACTATTGACTCATTCATGCTTTATGTTATGACATAGAAATTGCTTAGCCTAAGTGAACGAGAGCTTAGGCAGGTAAAATGAAACAGATATAATGGGCCTTTAAGTAGGGAAGAGTTTTCTCTCCTTATTTAGTTGTGCAAGTGTCTTACATCGCTATTTTAACTTCAACTTGAAATTTAAAGATTTGTTCTTTTCTAATTATTCAAGTTTTTCATTTCTATTATTATTGCTGGTGCCTGGCCCATTGAGCCCTTATGAGGGAGGTATTCATTTCTGGACCAACTCCCAATCCCAAATTATAAGGTTGTGTTAAGGAAGGTGATTCAAATTAAGTAAAAGTTTCAGTTTCTATTTTCATAAATGTTTGGCCCAATAAACGCATAAACACTTTAAAATAGAGTTTTAGTAGAAATGTTAAAATTCAGATAAAAATTTTGCGATGTAATCAAAATAAAATTAATCAATTTTCCATGACCACAAAGTTGTAATATGTATTAATCCCGTATAGTATTGTAATTGTTGCTATACCGCTTTACAGCAGAAATTAGACTCAACGAAAAAAACAATTAATTCATCTACTCTCTGAAACATGTAGACCGGGTTATTATGTAAACGATGATAAAGTAAATATTGACCTCTCCTCTATTATTTAATACTATTTCTCACTGTCAAAAGTAGCTTATAAATCAACTGGAACAAAAAACTGGTTATTAAACTGCAGCTAAATCTAAAATTTGTTACGATTTTAAGTGGGTTTTATTATTTTGTGTGCGGTTTTTTAATTTGATAATTTTCCCCCTGCTATAAATGCAGGGAAATTCCCAACTAACTGAGAGTTATGTTGTTGCACCTTGTTCCCGCGTCTGGTTTACATGCTGCAAGGCGTTGTAGGTTGCAGCAAACAGTACCTGTCATCCTCCTTTAACCTGTGACTTACTTATGTTTGTTGACACATCGTGAATAGTTTCTCGAGTGATATAATGCTTTCAGTGACATAAACTTATGTTTTATCTATAGGCAGTGCATTCGTCTATTTAGTTTTAACAACCAAATTAGAAAATTAGGCTATGGATGCATTTGATTTCTAGGTAAAAGGATTAAAACAGGATGACTTCAGTATTTGTCTTCAAGGTTAACATCATGTCAGTATAAAATGTTTGAACGAACTGTGTTTAGGTGAGGATGAATATCGTTTATTCATAGTAAGCTAAAGATATTTGATGTTATTAATCAATTTTATTTACGTTGTCTTTTTTTAATGTTGTCTTATTGTCATCAGATAAATTTAATTTGGGTAATATTTTTAGTGAGTTATGTCTTGGAATAAAAATACCAATATAATTTTTAGACACGCAGTGTTGCATGCTCACGCAATTGACGTTAAGGAAATTCTAACCTTATTATTTGTCTTTAAATTCAGTAAACATGTCTCTTTAAATAATCAAACTGAAATTTAAAATTAAGTAAGCTATATTAATTTATATGTTCAAAGAAATTTGAGAAAATTTTAATTATTAAAAAAATTAATTAACCTTCTTTAAAATGGTCAATTTATTATATTATTCTTTCATGTGTATAGACATTGTATTGGTGCAGTTTTAATATTATATACTTTTGCTGAAGTTTTTGTGGAATCTCATAGCAGGCAGTCAAAATAGTATAACCAGTAATTATTTACATAGAAATCAAAACAAATCCTAACAATTTTGATTAATGTTTTAAATATTAGTTATTAGATGTTTAATTTTGTTTTAGTTTGTCTTTGAGTGAATAAGAACAGTAGTGTAATAGAAATCTAAAGATTCTGTGAATGATTATGGGTGAATCAGTTCTCTAGAAGGCAAAGATCATATTCTATTCATGCATTTAGATTTCTCTTAGTATTATTAGTTGTAAATATAATATGGAAAGCTGTCATGATGTCATATTGATGATATCATCTTGATGTCATGGAAATTATATCACTGGTTTAAGCAGTATAAAGATTTGCTAACGGAAATGGTCCTATATCTTTTAGAAGGTAGCAGTCTTACCAGTAAATTATATATAAATAACATTTTAAGTCTAAAGGTACATATTCTTAAAACTTACCATTTTGAGTATTTATACTAATTATTGTTATAGTGTTCATATCTTTGTATTGGAATAAACGCATGAGTATTGTAACAGAAAACAGGTTGAACTATGTGGTTTATAATCAAAACTAATAAAGAATACGCATAACAGTATTAAAACTATGTTAATTGTTTTACACCAACAGTAAATGTTTACATTCCTAAAACAGCTAGATATTTGAACAATGAAAATAGCTTTTCACATGTTTTTGGAATGTTTCATACAAATATCTAGCTGTTTTAGGAATGTAAACATTTAACACACTAACGAAATTTTTAAAATTATTTGTGTAAATGCACTGATTTTTTGTATTATAGGAAGACACTTCTGTATGATCTAAAGAAAGAGTAGGCCATATTTTCTCCTTGTATTTCAGAGTTAGGAATTTTATGTTTTTACCTTAATCCTATCTCTACAATTCTTTTCTTGGATAAACTGGTAATCTTTTAAACAAAAGTCAGAAATGAAAAATAAATTAAAAGTTGCAAAATTTTTGCACATTTTTAATGTGAATCTTTACAAAAAATCGATAGTTGATTTTGACAAATTACTTTAATTACTGATTAATTGTTTTTATCATCATTGCTGATCTTTTTGTTTGTAAATTTTTGAAAATTGGGAATCTGTAAATATTTTTACTATAGGGATATTTTTGATAATGAAATGTTTTGCATCATTGTATAAGAATTTTGAACTTAAAGACAAAAGCTGATAACATATGTAGCCCTCAATAAAAATAAACGGCAAAGAAACTTTTTATGGTAATAGAAAAAAAAGATAGATAACAAGTTATTATTTGAATAAGTGAAAACTATTAACTTACTTGTTGGTGCATTTCAAACAGCCGTTTTATTGACGAAGCTAGTAGCAGGTTATCTTCATAAATGAAATGATTGTTTTGAAACACACCAGCAAAAAGCTAATAATTTCCATTTAGCTCCAAATAATTACTTATGATTTATTCAGAGAATTCGAGATTATTACAACCAACTTCAAAGGTAAATAATCTCAAGGTCTTATTTATAAAAAAAAGTAGGACTACAGTGTTAATAAATTTTAATTTTCATCTTTTATAAATGTACTATGGTGGAACAAAAACTCGATTGCACTTTTTATTGATCTTAGTTCAGCTACAATACACCTATTGACACTGGTCACAAGTTATCAAATTCTAAATTTGGGTAATCTAGGGAAAGTACGTTACCTTTGTTATCCTTCTATGTGATTATTTTGACATACTTGTACTTACTATTTATTATTAGAAGAAGAATTAAATTATCTTTGGTGTAAAAAGTAACAGTACAATATCCTATATATATATATATATATATATATATATATATATATATATATATATATATATATATATATATATAGCCTACTTAAATACATTTAAAGTTAATTTTTCTGTTACCCTTACATAGGTAAAACCTCCAAGAACAATGACAATAAGCTATGTTGGATATTACACTAAAATAAATAGCTTAAAAAATATCCTACAGTTTTCACAATGCATTTGTATATCTAAATAATTTGTAATTTTTAATTATTTGCTAATTTTGTTGAAATTTATTATATCAATTAGGCCTATCCTTAATGTTTTAATACAAGGAAACAATTGAACATAATTTATTACTCTGAATAACAGAAACAAATTAAATTTTGTCAGAGTGTTTTAAGTGAGGAATGCCCTATTGATGTCTGATGGGGGTGTTGGGGCATTTAGAGAAATTTCTTTGACACAAACCTTGCTGGTATTGAGAGATAAGAAAAATCTGTAGTCCTTAACAAATACTGAGATTACTCAATGTTTTATATTTGCTTCTCAAAAGTACATTCTAAATAAGAAACTCGTAGTTTTAAGAGTCTAAAACGATAAATAATGTAAAATTCGAAAAAATTGAGAGAAACGACCGTAGTGTAAATAAACAAAGCAGTATGATTCTCTATAAAACAACATAACAATATTTTATAATACAATAAAATGGAAAAAATCGTTTTTCAATTTACTTTTAAATTTAGAATAGGTTTCAATAGAATAGGTTTTGTTACAAGAAATTCAACTTAACAAACGGTAACGCTGAATTCAGCAATCCGTTGAAATCGGCAACACGATTTGTAAGGTTATGTATAAACTAGCGCTGCGCCGGCCCAACTACGGCCCGCGGGACACTCCGACCCAACCAAGACGTCCAAGTTGCTCTCTCAAGTATTAAGTGTAAATATTAACAAAAAAATATCACACATTTCTATTTAATTTTTAGTTGAATATTTAGTAATATAGTTCATATATACCTCACATAGATAGGATGGGCCACTCTACTATTTTCTTGTTTTCAGGTTTCTACTTTTAACAGGGGTAATAATTATTGTTTATAGAACTTAACTTCAGGAAATGCGTCATTGTATGGGGTAACTAGTAACGGAATGACAACCTTATTTGGTTGTTCGCCAGAAAAAATAACAATAATAATGATGTATGTGACCACGAAACGTTTTTAAAATAACTATTGGGCCTCCGTACAAGAAACGGTGAGCGTCCTGGTATAAACTCAACATTTCTTAATAAATCAGAGCAACATTTTGTTTTACACATTTTTGTTCAGAATAAAATTTTCTACAAATTTTATTAAAAATTTTAATTTGTTTCTTGGTAAAGTTGTAAGTTATTGTTGCCTAAAGATGAAAAAATGTGTTTTTTCGCTCAATTTTTTTGCATTTGACACGGGTTTTCTCAAAAACTACTCAACTTACAGTTCTGGGACTTATTGTTTTCAATTTATCAGGTAAAAAACCATTAGAAACAATTGAATTCACTCCTTAATCTACCTTACCAGAATTTCAGGAAGACTAAGTTTTACATGGTGAGTGAAATCCGGGCGAAATCTTTCGCTAGTCGGAACTCGCTAAGTATATCCGAACCCATGTTTACATAAACCTTTTTCATTATTTTTACACGTAGAATGAGCTCTCAAAGTTATCTTCGTGAATCACCTGTATCTATTTACACACACACACACGCGCGCGCGCGTGTAAACCTAATCGTTTAGTCTCAAGATAGGGTTGCGTATGTTTGAATACCAAGTCACTTGTTCAAAATGTTCCTATGGCTTTCTCTTTAAGAAGAAAACTTTTTTATTCCCCTTTTTTTTACAACTAAATGTATTCTAACCGAATATGTTGTAGCTATATTTTAATACAACATGATATTATGTTTCCAAGATGATAATGCAAGCTTTAACCACTGTTAATGGCTTTCGACACTTATAGATCTTTGTTTCTTGTTTAGAATTTACTTTTGAGTAGGGCATGAAAAGGAAAAATCGGATTAAACGCAGTCCGGGAGTAGGTATTACCTGGATAGGTTTGTCGAAGGATAGAAAGGAAGGCTAATAAAAGTATAAAGAACTCCCTGATATTTGAAATGGCTTGTATGGGTGTCAGCTCTACCCATTAAAATTAATGTAACTTTAAGAAAATATTTGTCGTGTGGATTTCAGCTGGTGAGCCAGTTTGACTGTTATCATCAGTGGATGATAGCAACGGATCAGGGTTATTAGAGATAGGATTAAGGTAAGGCCTAATAGTCCCCAGTCTGGGATATAATGCAGGATTTTGGCTCCTGTGGTTAGATCAAATGAGCAAAAATCCTTCTATGTCAGCAAGTTTGTGTCTTTTTGTTAATCCTATCAATTATTTACGATAGACTCCTTCGACAGGTGATAAAAATGCAGTAATTATTTTCTATACAGAATAAACAACATTTAATACCCAGCAATTTAGCTTTAAAATATATTTGATTATTTCATTATCAGATGAAACTGAGATTTTCAGTCTGTAATAGTTCTATTATTCCTCGTACATAATCTGTTTCGTTATTCTCTAACGGGTTTCATATCAAATTAATTTAAAAGTGAATACACACATTACACATCAAGTTGGAATACTTTGCAAGCAATTTCTTTACATAACGGTAAAATAAGAGAGTTTTGTTATAATTATTTTCTTTCTACACTATTAGGTATTGCCAAACAAATTTATACTTGGCGATGCAGAAAGACTTCAGAAAATTAATAAACCTTGGCGGTGACACTCAACATCCTAGAGACCCAATTAATACAGAACAATACACCAAAAACCTGCGTCACCGAAGTCCGAAACATGCTCCAAACTAAAATATTTCACACACAACTCAAATTTCTATTCACAACCAGATGGCCTACCCATGGGAAGTCCTATCAGCAGTGCCCTAAGCGAAAGTTTTCTACAACTCATACAAAACACCAAGATACTCACAAACAATACACACGCACAAAATCATTTACTGGCAGAGATACGTCGACGATATCATAACACTATACAGAAACGTCCGACAATGCGAAAAACTCCTCACGTACACTAATAAAATACACCAAAAATTCCAGTTCACCTCAGAGATTAAAACCAACCTATCCCTAAACGTCCTTGACCTCACAATAACAAAAAGCCACACACAAAAACACAGATTAAATATTTTCAGGAAACTCACAACGAGAGACACACATCAAACCTCCCTACCCAACATAAGCACGCTGCCTTCAGAACCATGCTCCATAGACTTGCAGAAGTTCCAATGACCACAGAAAACATAAAGAACTAGAAACCATTAAATATTTAGCATACACAAAGGGATACAACATCACAATAATAAACAAACTTTGGCTTAATATACAAAAAAAAACAAACTAACACTACAGAGAGGGAAATCAAAATAAATTACAGTACCATACATAAACAGAACATCAAATAAAATAGCCCACAAATTAAAAATAAAAACAGGAAACAAAATAGCATACAAAACTAATAACTATTTACAATACAAAATACAACACGACACCAAAAACAAAGATAAACTACAAGCACCAGGCGTAAACAAATTAAACTGCACAAACTGCAACAAATTCTACATTGGATAAACAGATGGCAGCTTCAAACAAAGGGTCGAGGAACACAAACAGAACACCAACTCAGCATTCTACAATCACATAAAAGAAATAGGACACAAATACACGGATATTTATCATAACCTAGAAATCTTACACATCAACAAAAAAGGACCACATCTCAACACACTAGAACAATATGAAATTTACAAATACACAAAATTCAAGCATATTAAACGAACAAACCCAATACAAATCACACATACTCTTTGATATTATCGAAAACCTGCCTTTGAACCCGTCACCGCTTAATCTAACAACTCCAAGCAGAAGATACTGATGAAGATCGCTACATAGCGATCGAAAACGTTCTGTCTCAGTAAGTTTTTACAAATTTACAAAATTTAAAATTCGGATAGTCATAAACTATTGTTAAAGTGATTAATTTAAAAGAAAATTAACCACAATACATAGATTTTTTAAAAATATCACATATTTGTCTATTATAATTATAAAACAGCTCAATGTTATACTACATTAGAACACAGGAACAAAGTGTCAGGTTAGGATGGATGTGGTTATATTTTAAAAAAATAAATAAAATTAAGTCTGCTAAGAGCCCAACTTGATAAGTAAAGTGGCCTCCATTTTGGCATACGTTTCTGGATCGCTGTGCGGAACAAGGAGGCCATGTTTAACACTTTCAACTGTTTATTCATCAATTAGTAAACATTATTTAATTTTCAAAACCAAACGTATACTAACTGGTTGCGTATTTTAATGCAGTGGTTCCCAACAGGAGGTCCGCGGACCCATAGGGTGTCAAATATTTTTATTCAACACGTTCGCTGCGGTCACATTGGTTACTATGAAGCTCTTGAAAAATAAATACAGGAATCGGCTTGATATGCAGTATGATTTCAGAGTAAAAATGTCAAGTATGGAGCCTAACATTTCTAATATCATGAAGTTAAAGGACAGATTTAACTCGTCTCACTGAAATCATTGTTGATGCGGGTTATTGCAATTTCATTGTATAATAATTTTGAACTAATAATGTTATTAATATTCATATTATATTTTGAATCAATAGTTTTTCTGTTTATCGTAATTAAAACTGCCTCGTGATACTGGTTTTACTTCATTCACTCCTTGTTCCAAACAGAATATTTATATAAATACGTTTAATGAATTTTGCCTGGACATACAAACGTTAACATGTTAAAAGTCCTACTTTTTGTATCTTATATAAAAATGAAACACTTATTGAATATACTTGTAATAAAATGGTGGCAGCATCAAATTTAAGAACAGTTTCCACCTTAAAGTGAGTCGGTAGGCAAGCCATAAATTTCTTACTAATAACTAATGTAACTTAAATTATTTTGCGTGTAATCTACAGTTTAAGAATTATTTACGTTTTAGACTTGAGGGGTCCTCAATATAGCAACCGATGAGGAGGGTCCTTGAAAATATTTTTTGGAAATCACTGTTCTAATTTAATAAAAACATAGAACCCTATTTTAGCTATTTATTAGGAATATACTGTGGTTGAATTCAATAATAAATACAGAAAAACCTCTTAACCAGAAATTTTCTTTATTTTACTCTTATGTACATTTTAGTTACTAAGTAACCATCCTCAGAGGGATAACATACAAAGACTGAGGATAACATACAGTCTTTGTATGTTATCCCTCTGAGGATGGTTACTTTGTAACTGAAATGTACATAATGGTAAAATAAAGAAAGTTTGTGGTTAAGAGGTTCTGTGTATTTATTAACCCTATTTTATAAAAACAACGCGATTTTAAAACGATTGTTACGCCGATTTTAGAAGGAAAATCACTTTTGTCTTTTTTCAAACATTTAAATTTTGGGATGTCGCTACCATGTTTTGTTATGTTTTCGTGTTCCTGAAGACTTTCTAAATCTTGAGGGAGAATTTCTTTTACAATTATCGATAACGTAAAGAAAGAAAATAATTACTAATTTTTTTACGATTGAGCAAATTATATTTAGCCTATTATTATATATTGTAGGTAGCATAAATAAAACTAGAATTTTCTTGTAGCTCATGATGGATAAACTAAACTCCTCAGTTTTACTGTTATTGTCTATATACATAGCCTTCAAACAGCTTTTCACTACCGTTGACGTAACAAATTACGCCACGGCTGATTGAATTTCGTTTACACGCATTGTGGAAGGAAATTCTAATCACCTTTTAAAACAAATCGGTAAGTGAACACGCAACTGCGTGTCATGTATTTTGGTTGTAACTCTCATAACCGACAAATGATTTTGTCAAAGTACTTAATTTGAAAGAAAATGTTCGAAAAATTCGTTTCACTTTATTGTAATTTTTAATATGTTTTTAAATATTCAATGGTTCGAAATCAGTTATTTATATTTGAATGAAAACTTATGTTGTTAATTCCTCCAGAAATGCATTGTACTATAAACAAGAACTCACAAAAACCATTTCGTTTAATAGTATTTCTCAGTTGGTATTATTGAAAAAAAAGTTTGTGTTGCTTTAAAATATGCAGGTTAGTGTTGTTTTTGGTTCGTGTTTAAACAAAAATATTTCTTCATCGGTAGTATACATTTGTACACATACTTACCCATGTTCTCTAACCTACCATATTACCAGGTAGATAATTGGGAATAATGTCTCGTTCTCTCGTTCCCCGTACTTGCGAGATTAATAATTATGTTAATCTCACGCAGAAATTATCTCGTAATTTGTTTTAAAATTACTAGGCGATTATATATATATGATGATGTTCACCTAGGAAAATGACAAGAATATATGTTACTATATTAAAAAAAGCTATTTCTTAAAGTAATGATTTTAATAAATTGATGTAATTTGTTAGTGATATTTTACTTTAGCAGAGTAGAAAATAGTCTTTAAGCCCAGATTTCTGATCGGCTGATATTGGGGAAGGCCTGCTCGATTCCCCTTTTAAAGCCAATCAAATTGTGTTCTCTCCTTCCCCCTCCACCTGACTGCCCCATCCAACTAGAGTGTTTTTGCCTTTATTTTGTTGGTTTCCCAACGCTTCCGTTGACTCCCGGATAGGTTTCCCAGCATCCTGGATATGCAACTCCTTCCGGTGGTTATTTTTCACCTTCGTCGGCTATTTGTGTGGTATTCCGGTGGGTATCGTTGCCCACTTCATCGTAGTTGTGTGACGTCATCAGAATATCTGGTAAAAGTCAGTCATTCGCTTTTGGGTTCAAACCATTTGACTATGTTTTCGAAATATAGCATTTTGGCATTGAGCTATGTTAGCGAACTTAGTAGTATTGTGTTTTAGAGAAGTACAGGCCTATATATAGACTCCAAGTTGATCAGGTCCTAAATTGTAATAATTGGTCAACACTTGGTCTTTGCGAAGTGATTGTTGACTCAATACCTTGATTAAAATCGAGCGTTTTAAAATATGGTGTTGACTGCCTTGTTGATTAAATCAGGGTGTTTCAACGCCTTGTTAATTTCTACGACTAATAACTCTGGGTAGGATTTTTGTTTATTGCTATTTATACGTTTTCGTTTTGTCGTTCCTTGCGTCGTTTTTTTCGCTTTCTTTTCTCATTGTCCGTTTGTGAAGCAAGGTTCGACACAGTTAATTGAATTTGTTTGTTTATTTTATTCTTTTCATCAATTTTTAATCCTAGAACATTATTTATGATATTGTGTGGTAACCATGGCAACAATTTAAGGTGTACAATGGATCTTTCGACGACAACACTTTCAACATTCAACGACATGGCAAAAGAAAAATTCATATACAACTTTCAAAAATACATTTCTAGCTTTGGGAAAGTTATCTCAGTATCATACTCATACGAAACGGACCTAGTCCTCCAAAATTTGTATAATTTAAATGTTGAATTAATATTTGAAAAAACCTGTATTAACATCAATTGTCATTCAATATAGATTAAAAATAAAATATTAAACTTAATTGGATGAATAAAAACGCATTTTATTAACGATTGAAAATATGTACAAGATATATATATATATATATATATATATATATATATATATATATATATATATATATATATATATATATATATATATATCAGAAGAGTGTAAACCAATGGGAGGAAATTTAAAAAACACAGACACAAACATATTCTGCTATATAATTACATAGACGTATTTATAATAATGTGTAGGCCTTAAGTATACTGCAAGTATTGTTTAATTGTATATATTATCTTTAAAATTTACATATACAGTGCACGTATTATAGTATTTTATCCACCTACTACTGTATATCCAGTCCCAGGGGATTTTAATTGCCTGTACATGTGTGTACAGTACTGTCTTTATGCTTGGTGCTGGCATTAGATAATAGCCTTAGCTGGCTGATCACTTTAAAGTTTCAATTAAAATCTGTGGTTTACCAATAATAACAAAATCCCAAAATGTGAAGATATAACAATTTTAATCTTCCCAGTATATTGACAATTATATTTTAGTAGTTGCTGTATTTGGAATAATTGCTGTATTTGCAATAGTGCTGGATTTGCAATAGTTGCTGCATTAGCAATAGTTGCTGTATTTCCAAGAGTGCTGTATTTGCAATAGTTGCTGCGTTGCCATAGTTGCTGTATTTGCAATAGTGCTGTATTTGCAATAGTTGCTGCATTAGCAATAGTTGCTGTATTTCCAAGAGTGCTGTATTTCCAAGAGTGCTGTAATTGCAATAGTGCTGGATTTCCAATAGGGCTGTATTTGCAATAGTGCTGTATTTGCAATAGTTGCTGCATTAGCAATAGTTGCTGTATTTCCAAGAGTGCCGTATTTGCAATAGTGCTGTATTTGCAACAGTGCTGTAATTGCAATAGTGCTATATTTGCAATAGTGCTGTAATTGCAATAGTGCTGTATTTGCAATAGTGCTGTAATTGCAATAGTGTTGTAATTTCAATAGTGCTGTATTTGCAATAGTGCTGTATTTGCAATGGTGCTGTAATTGCAATAGTGCTGTATTTACAATGGTGCTGTAATTGCAATAGTGCTGTATTTGCAATAGTGCTGTAATTGCAATAGTGCTGTATTTGCAATAGTGCTGTAATTGCAATAGTGCTGTATTTACAATAGTGCTGTATTTGCAATAGTTGTTGCATTGCTATAGTTGCTGTATTTGCAATAGTTGCTGCTTTGCCATACTTGCTGTATTTGCAATAGTGCTGCAATTGCAACATTGCTGTATTTACAATAGTGCTGTATTTGCAATAGGTGCTGTATTTGCAATAGTGCTGTATTTGCAATAACGCTGTATTTACAATAATGCTGTATTTGCAATAGTTGCTGCATTGCTATAGTTGCTATATTTACAATAGTGCAGTATTTGCAATAGTTGCTGCGTTGCTGTATTTGCAATAGTGCTGTATTTTTCAATAAGATTATTTTCTCTGTTGAAGTATTTTGAATTGAGAGATATGCGAACCTATTTACTAATCGTCCTATTAAAAGTATGTATTCACGTTTAGTACAGTGATTTCGAATTGATTCAGAATTTATCTAGTTAATCAAAATATATATGAAGTTAATCTTCGTATTAAAAAAAATTGAAATTTAGTGTTATCTTCTATTTTCAGAAAAAAATGTTTTTGGAATGATTAACATTATTTATTTATTTAGCGAATGTTCGTTTTATTAATCCACTGAGACAATTTAGAATGGTTTCATCATTTGAAAAGATTTTGTAACAATAAATAGGAACGTTTAAAATGTGTTTTAAATATTTCTGTACTATTTAATAATATTTTTGAATATTATATGTGATGTGAGAACGGACCCAAAATCAAATAAATAAAATTTACAGTAGCCCACAAGCAAAACTTGTGATTATGATTAAAAATATCTATTTTTCACATTTTAGTCCATCATTATGTAATGCTTGTTTTATTAAATAATATCGATTTAATATGTTTTTTCTTAAATAGATATAATAAAAAAAAGATTGTACTTCAAAGTTTTTTAGGGTTTCCCCTCAAAATGAGTAGCATAATTTACAAAAAAAGTTGTAAATTTATAATAGTATCACTGATGATGATGATATGAGTAATTAAAACGCGTATGAAATTAAAGTACAGTTTATTGTTTTGTGAATTCGTGTGAAGGTATTTATTTATTTACTGTTTCATTATCTTTATACATACTTCCATTCTATATGAGGGAAAATGTAGATGCTAATATTGGTATCAAATTGTTAAGGACTCGAAGTTCTTTAAGAAAATAACAACTTATAATTAAAATTCTGCGACTTTGAGTCTTTTTATGACTGACCAACATTACAAACAATTAGTGTGGATCAGTGAAGTGAAGTGTAGACCCAGCTCGTCGCTACATGGTTTCCCTGCACGCATGTTGTTAACTAATTAACTATAATTACCGAACGATGGAGATCTCAATGAATAGCTCGTTCACAAGTCTACCTATACCACATCGAATCAATTTTACCGCTTTTGAAGTGCTTATAATGCTGGCAAACGTATGATCACAAGACAAAATTTCGCAAAGTAAGAGAGTTATTTATCGCCTGTAGCTGGCAGGAGTTTCTGTGCTAAATGTTTATCGCGCAAGTGGGAAAATAAAGCACAGAACGCAAACCGGCATTTCGAGTTGTACATTGTACAGCTGTGTACATGTTCAGGTACATTGTGTAGTTGTGTATCGTGAAGTAAAGAACGGAAGTTAATGGGGTTCTGAACATTTTTTATGGTGATTTATCAATGTTACGATTTTGATGAAGAAAATATGAGAATATGTGAGGCTGTCGTATTAAATTTCAAGAATTGGCAAACAGCCTTGAATAGGGCAACAGAAACTAGCTTGGCATTTGCCCGATCGATAAACTCAGTAAACTATTCTTAGTAAACGCTCCGTTCCTACAAAACTTTAAGGGTTCGTGTTTCTAGAGGAATATTAAGCGAGGAACAATATGTCAAAGCGCCTAATTACGTCATCGTGCTGTGAGTCAGCGAGAGTGCGGAGGTCAACACGGTCTTTTTGTCTCTTCACTCAGTACAAGCTCCATAAGAGGTCGGTAATAACATCCGGTAAATAAATACATTTTATAGTTAAATTTTCTTCAAGTTCTCAAAACTAAAAATCTTACATAGATTACTGAAAATGAGTTGAAAAAATAATCTTTTTATAGTTTAGTATAAATTTTAAAACATTGAAACGGGGCGCATTGATTCCCAAAATGCGCATCGCGGCTACCTGGTGCGCCACGGCGAGCTTCAGTTTTGAACGTTCAATTGATTCAGTTCTTATCTCTGTGAGTGCGGTATTTCTGAGTTGGCGTAATAAAATCAAAGTTACTCTTGACATTTAAAAGGAAATAAGGGTCGATTACAAAAACAATGCCAGTCTGTAGACACGCCGATGATTTCAAGGAGTTTTTGCCGAGTTAGGAAGAACGATTTTACTAAATTAGACAATGTAAACTGTTTTATTTTGGTTATACTAAGAATTACTTCTAAGAAATGCTTCATTTTATTATTAAACTAGTTTTGTAAAGGCACAGAGCTATATAATACGGTTGTCTTTCTTTTACCCAGCCAAAAGATTTTTTTAACAAACATTCTTGTGTGATTCATATCGACTATCTAGATCAGGTCTAAACCAAATGCCTATTGGTTATTTTCGCAGTAAAAAAAATATATGTGTGTGCGTGCGCGCGCGCGCGCGCGTGTGTGTATGTGTGTGTGTGTGCGTGTGTTTATACTGTATTGAACAGTAGTAAGACGAAAATAATTCATAAAAACTTAGTAGGAACAAAATAATGACCAATTTTCTACAGGGGTACCAGAAGATAATATGTTTAGTTCCAAGGAGCCATGGGTTAAAAACATTCGAACCACTGCCTAAATCTATGAATAGGAAATACTATAAGTAATCTTTATAAAATATCTTTCTATGCTACATTAGGTTGTAATCTGGTGTAGGTCTACTGCCTTAATTACAATTAATCGAATTGTTGGAAGTAGAATTAATTGATTTATAGCTGTCCACTCGTAAGCTGGCGCGATCGCACGTTAGAAACCAAAAAACTAGCCCTATTAAAAAAACATTTGTTTTTGTAGCATCGAAAGCCTTCGCTAAGAAATTGCAGGCGTTGCGGTCGTTTAGAAAACTGATATATATATATATATCAGTTGACTCGCTCAACTGTTGTTTCGTTCAGCCCGTCAATGCTAGATGAGATTCTAGAGAAACGTCGCAACTGAGATTTTATGCACTGCAGAATGAACGGATGTACTCCAGATAATAACTATTCATTATATATATAAGTAAATTTCTTCAAAACTTTATGTAAATGATCTGGTTCATATGACAAATGAAATAAAGTAATAGTTATAGCGGCCTCTCGGGCTTATAAAATCTACATTATTGTAATATAAATACTGTACTTCATATCATAATGTCTGTGGAACTGTCTTGCTTCCTCTACCCTTCCCCCCGCCTATGCTCGCCCTTCGAGGTCACAGCTTGAATTGTTTATTCCAGGAAAATTATTTTTCTGAAGTATGCCACAAGACATAATTATTTCCCTTCTGAAAGAAAGTAAAGACCAAACCAATCCCAGTAACTACCGACTAATCTTTCTGGCATGTGCTTTACGCAAATTATTGGAGAAAATGATCAAACCTAGGGATTTCAAAACCTAGTATTTTACTAACAACCGATATAACTTCAAAGGCGTCGTTCATCTGTTGATATGTTGTTTTTGTTAAGCCTTGCAATTGAGTGAATTAACTATTGCTGTATTTTTCAGTTTAGGAAATGGGATTTAAACTATATAGTATAAATATCGAGGTACAATAATTGGAATCTGAATAATGAGTTGTATTTATACCATTATAGTTTTATTTAGAATAGGACTCTACAAAAGTGAAATCTGCCATAGGGGTGGAAATGCCGCCGTCTCTTTGAATGGGAAATCCTCATCTGCCCGGGTCGGCGAGCCTTGTTGCCAATTCTACGGTAATAATCGCTGGCAGTGGCGGGTTGGCCTTGTCACAACGTTCAAACCGACAACACCGCATCCCTACCAGTTCCTATTCTGTTTTAAATCAGCCTATAGGATGGTGTAGAGCTGCCTTCCTTGCGTCATACAATATTCAAGAAAGGTAATGTGGCCAATTCTAGGTACTCATTTACACAAATTGACCTGGGGCCTGAAAGCTCACCGGCGCTACCAGGGCCTTTAGTTTCGTAGCCAAGTACTCTACTTACATGACCATGCAGCCGCCCAAATTGAAGTGTTTAGGTTTAATATGTCTTACTCACTGACGATTTATTTTAAAATAGGTATGTTTCAATCAGGCCCGCCCTGGGAAAACATGAGTACTGGCCCTGGGCAATGAGCACGGGTCCCCTTATTTCTTCTAACATAGGCCTATACAGCTCTGTGTTTTGACACTACTATAAATATATTAATATAAATAAAACCATATGGTTTTATTGTTTCCGTGTTAAAACCAACTAGGCCTATTGAATCTAATCTGTGTGTGTTTAGTTTGGTTGAAATAAAGTGCCGATTGTTTACAGCAACTAAGACATTTCATTTTGTGTAAATACATAGAACATTTCATTAACTGAGTATACTTTGCTGTTTAAAGCTTCAACAATTGTACATTTTACTTTTTTTACGTTATTGATATAATGATTTTATCTGTTTTATGAATTACGCTATACGAGTAATTATTTTCCGCAGTTAATAAACACCAACCCGGTAGGGACCCTGGATATTTGCCCCTTTTTTGGCTCCCCCCTAACTTGGCGGGCCTGGTTCCAGTTCATCCCGGAGTCCCAGTGTCAGATCATTGAGATCTAAAAATTGTTGTTTCACAGAGTAACGTTCTGAGCATAATACAGTACAAAGTTACTGCTAATCTGTGCATTCTTCATCTCACTATTCTGTGATAGTGGCCGATATGTATTCGCTAAGTTTATGAATATATCGGCTAGATGGATGAAGACAGTTAAAAGAATTGCAAGCAAGTTCCATTACAAGATGATAGAAGAAACAGCCAGGGATGGAAAGCAATTACCCTTCTTAATAGTATCTTTTGGAATTAATCCATATTAGATAATTTATTTGATAGAATACGTTCATGAACCTGTCATTCGGTTTGAAGATACAATGCAACAAAATATTGGAAGTGTTCTGAGCCACTAGTGGCACTAATTGGCGAGCAGACAACTTGCACGCTTCGGCTCTGTGGCGCTTTGAATCGATCGTGTCGGGATTACGGTCGTACAGCCTATTCATCTGCGCGACCTATTGTTCGGAAAACACTTTGTTCAGTTCCTCATTCTTATGTTACATTTAAATTTGTTTCTTTCTTTCAACATCAAACCCAATCGATGGTCTTTTTGCCGTGATTTCAGGTGACGTCAGATGCTTCATATTTTATACATCACTGCTCACGACATCCGGCAAAGTAGTTCCATAACGCGTCTCTGGAAGGTCATTGAACGTTTTCCAGCTTTCTGTTGCTCCGTTCGAAGTAGTTCGAAGACGAAGATTTTCAAAACTTTTAAGCTACAACTGCGTGTAAAGTTAAAACTATTAATTTGTTATCTTCATATTTTAACCACAGAAGTGTCACATTTTGACGTTTTCTTGCTGTGGGAAAGTTTATGAAACATTATACTCTTGGGACTTGCCCTCGTCTACATACTTCCCTCTCATTTGTAGTGGTTTTACAGCTGAACTCTATGTATTTGTCATACTAAAAAGAATTTTGCTACATTTTGCGTTCAATACACGGCCAATACATTTACAAAGTATATTATAATATATTGTCGGGTGTCTGGTAACTGTAAAATGACGGGAAACAAAATCACAGATGAAGTACTTGAGAGGTTAAAATGGTTGATCTCAACAAAATGTGGGAAATCAAAGATACCGCTTTCTGAGGAGGTCTTAGAATCGTTAGAAATGATGGTTGCACCTATTTTCATCGATCATATAGTAAACTTGTAAGACGTTGCGAAGATCCACTAGCTTGTCATCTACATATGGAGCTAACATCACATTAAAACTGTTTGTCATGCGTAGACGACGTGTGAAGCAGATATAATCTTCGATTTAACCTAAACTAACTTTAAGAGATGGTCCAGCCGCCATTATTCTTGATATTGATTGCTTTCTCTACGCAGTACAGACATATGTTATAACATTCAATACTTTTCCTTTTTAACTCATTTCTTTTAATTTTTGTTGTATTTCTATTTTGTTTTATTATTTTGTTCAAACCTTTTGTGTATTTTCATTAATTGTAATGTGATTTTCCTTATTGTGCGTAGTTTATATATGTATTTATTCGCGTTTCATCACTATTATGAGCATATAACGATCTGATTTTAAACTTTGATAATAATATAGAAAAAAATAATTTTACTCACAACAGAAGCTGAAGAATATCTGTTCTAGTATTATCTTTACTACTTTCAAAGATATTTTCATACATGGACGCGTTTGGGTGTTTGTGTGTGTGTGCGTGCGTGCGCACTCGCGTGTGTATTTATCACAACAGTTTCATTAACAAGAAAGTGTTATTTGAATTTGTTAAAGCTTTTCGCCAAGTTACAATTTGTCTGAGTGATGTAACTAGGCGAAAAGCATTCTTATATTGATATTGTAATAGCAAACCTTCAGCTATCAAAACTGTTTACGAAGAAAAGTGTGTAAGATAATATTATTCTTAGGGCCTAGAGTATAAGTATATTTGTTTTCAGTAAGTGTACTTGGTATAATACAATAAAAATATTGGAAAAACCCAGTGCTACAAAAATAATTAATATTACAAGTTACCTAAGATAAACTTTTATATTTCGATGACCATATCATCATCACCAGAGGCTTTATTACAAAATTACAGTACTTATAAGTATAGTTATTTAAATCATAGCATAAATAATTGTACTTAAAATTAAGTATATTTATTAAGTAATATAATAATTCAAAATAATTTAATAAAATCCTAATTATAGACTAAATAATATTTTGTATAAAATGATTACAGAAATATCTTATTATAACTGAGCAATTGGTTTAAGTCGAGAGTTGTTGGTTTTAATGAAAGCCCGTTTTAAAGCAAAACGTTATCTATTGCAAAAACGTGGTTAAAATGTAGAAAACCTATAAAAGCTTAATGCAGAGAAACGAAATAATTAAAAACCTTCCCATGTTTTATATAAAGCGATTAAAAATTCCTTAATAATACAATTGTAACGTAAAATTCTATGACGGTGCAAAAATAATTTCGGTTAGGAAATCTTCAAATTGGTTTTAAAAGGGTTTAAAGGCCGCTTTAGAAAACAGAAGGCATGTTTCAAGTTAGTGATTTTGGTTAGTGCAAGTTTTTACGTCTTCACCAAAAATTTGTCATAAATATCACTGATTTGTCAACCCTATTTTCAGTTCTTTTGCATTGTCTGTAGGTGGATTGGCACTTGGTAAGCGCGACTTGTCAGCAGCCTGTTGATGTGGCTAGTGAATAGTATAATCTATCGTCAAAAAGTCCGTTATAAGTGATATCCGGGTTAATAGGGCACGTTACGTTATAATGAGGTTCTACTGTATATATTTTGTTGCATTTGTAAACAGGTAAAGGTTGTGTAAAAAGTGTATATGGCCACAGTGACACTAAACCAATCTGGTTTCGTTACAATTTATATTTCTTAAAGTGTGGTTATATTCGATGAGGATGATGGTCTTGCTATCGAAACACGTCTGAATAAGTAAGATATTTAGTTAATTAGAGCTTAGCTAGTGAGAACTATTCACAAAGATAGAAGTCAAAATAGTGAACTCAACATCGCACCAAAAATTAGTTTTTAATAAACAAACACACAACAAACTAGTTTCAGCTACGATGTCGCCTTCCTCAGTGCTTGGCTACTACTCAAATACTGAGGAAGGCGACATCGTCGCCGAAACTAGTTTGTTGTGTGTTTGTTTATTGAAAACTAAGTTTTGGAGAGATTTTGAGTTCACTATTTTGACTTTTACCTATGTAAAATATTGGTTTTGAGTTTGTGCTCAATTTATTATAACTTAAGTCGCAATTGTTTACATTTACAAAACAGCTGAATATTTGTATGGAACATTCCAAAACATATCCTAAGGCTATTTTTATTGATATTTTTTGTATTGGAACGTTATTTTTTATTGAATTTAAGTTGGGTAAAAAGTTCAATGCGGAGTAGTAAGTTGTGCAACTGCTGCCTGCTTCGCGGAGTGATACAGTGACGTCACACTATCTCTATATTCATATCTTACGTGTGTAGGTATCTGAGAAACAATATTTTGGCTTAATTGTTATGGTTTTTGGATACGTATATTTAAATATACCTATAAAGTCTCCAGTTAGGATAGATTTTGGTTGTAATTTTATACATTACTATATACCTATATTAAAATATACTTATAAAGTTAACAGTCAGGATAGATTTGGTTATAATTTTATACATTACCTAAGTTGAATGTATAAAATTACAACCAAATCCATCCTGACTGGATACTTCAATATAGATATATAAGATGTTTGATTTATTTTGTACGCATTCCGTTGGGGGGGGGGGGCAATCTACGTATTTACCAAAGTTTAGATTTCTAAAACACCAACTACAGTTGTGACGTCACTGTATCACTCCGCGGACGTTGCACAACGTATTACTCCCCATTGAATTTTTTTCCCAACTTTAATTTGATAAAAAATAACGTTTGGATCAATGAAAATATCCTTAGGAGAGGTTTTGGAATGTTCCATACAATTATGTAGCTGTTTTAGATATGTAAAAAATGTATATCTTAAATATTCAAGTCAGTATTTATTTTTATCATTGTGGAGTTTTAAATTGTGACATACATACTCATCTCGAAGTCATCATTTCTTAGTGTTTACAAACGTGTCCTGACGTCGATGACCAGTGACCCGAGAATCGTGGCTTTCGTCAACGACCCGTAAATTTAATGGACATACGAGTTTATTCAGGCGACAGAATAATAATTCCGATCATGAAAAGGAACCATTATAAATCGTATTTATAAGATATTGTTGAAAAGAAGAAATAATCTCACGCTTCCCTTTACTTGGATTGGAGAAGCGTAATATTAAGATTTGTTTAAGCTAAACTAAACAAGATTCTTCCACGGAGAGATAAAGGCTTTACCTGAGGAGTGTAAAATACATTCACGTATTTATAAGATATTGTTGAAAGGAAGAAATAATCTCACGCTTCCCTTTACTTGGATTGGAGAAGCGTAATATTAAGTTTTGTTTAAGCTAAACTAAACAAGATTCTTCCACGGAGAGATAAAGGCTTTACCTGAGGAGTGTAAAATACATTCACGTACTTATAAGATATTGTTGAAAGGAAGAAATAATCTCACGCTTCCCTTTACTTGGATTGGAGAAGCGTAATATTAAGATTTGTTTAAGCTAAACTAAACAAGATTCTTCCACGGAGAGATAAAGGCCTTACCTGAGGAGTGTAAAATACATTCACGTATTTATAAGATATTGTTGAAAGGAAGAAATAATCTCACGCTTCTCTTTACTTGGATTGGAGAAGCGTAATATTAAGATTTGTTTAAGCTAAACTAAACAAGATTCTTCCGCGGAGAGATAAAGGCTTTACCTGAGGAGTGTAAAATACATTCACGTATTTATCAGATATTGTTGAAAGGAAGAAATAATCTCACGCTTCTCTTTACTTGGATTGGAGAAGCGTAATATTAAGTTTTGTTTAAGCTAAACTAAACAAGATTCTTCCACGGAGAGATAAAGGCTTTACCTGAGGAGTGTAAAATACATTCACGTATTTATAAGATATTGTTGAAAGGAAGAAATAATCTCACGCTTCTCTTTACTTGGATTGGAGAAGCGTAATATTAAGATTTGTTTAAGCTAAACTAAACAAGATTCTTCCACGGAGAGATAAAGGCTTTACCTGAGGAGTGTAAAATACATTCACGTACTTATAAGATATTGTTGAAAAGAAGAAATAATCTCACGCTTCCCTTTACTTGGATTGGAGAAGCGTAATATTAAGTTTTGTTTAAGCTAAACTAAACAAGATTCTTCCACGGAGAGATAAAGGCTTTACCTGAGGAGTGTAAAATACATTCACGTACTTATAAGATATTGTTGAAAAGAAGAAATAATCTCACGCTTCTCTTTACTTGGATTGGAGAAGCGTAATATTAAGTTTTGTTTAAGCTAAACTAAACAAGGTTCTTCCACGGAGAGATAAAGGCTTTACCTGAGGAGTGGAAAATACATTCACGTACTTATAAGATATTGTTGAAAAGAAGAAATAATCTCACGCTTCTCTTTACTTGGATTGGAGAAGCGTAATATTAAGATTTGTTTAAGCTAAACTAAACAAGATTCTTCCACGGAGAGATAAAGGCCTTACCTGAGGAGTGTAAAATACATTCACGTATTTATCAGATATTGTTGAAAGGAAGAAATAATCTCACGCTTCTCTTTACTTGGATTGGAGAAGCGTAATATTAAGATTTGTTTAAGCTAAACTAAACAAGATTCTTCCACGGAGAGATAAAGGCTTCCCCTGAGGAGTGTAAAATACATTCACGTATTTATAAGATATTGTTGAAAGGAAGAAATAATCTCACGCTTCTCTTTACTTGGATTGGAGAAGCGTAATATTAAGTTTTGTTTAAGGTAAACTAAACAAGATTCTTCCACGGAGAGATAAAGGCCTTACCTGAGGAGTGTAAAATACATTCACGTATTTATCAGATATTGTTGAAAGGAAGAAATAATCTCACGCTTCTCTTTACTTGGATTGGAGAAGCGTAATATTAAGATTTGTTTAAGCTAAACTAAACAAGATTCTTCCGCGGAGAGATAAAGGCTTTACCTGAGGAGTGTAAAATACATTCACGTATTTATCAGATATTGTTGAAAGGAAGAAATAATCTCACGCTTCTCTTTACTTGGATTGGAGAAGCGTAATATTAAGTTTTGTTTAAGGTAAACTAAACAAGATTCTTCCACGGACAGATAAAGGCCTTACCTGAGGAGTGTAAAATACATTCACGTATTTATCAGATATTGTTGAAAGGAAGAAATAATCTCACGCTTCTCTTTACTTGGATTGGAGAAGCGTAATATTAAGATTTGTTTAAGCTAAACTAAACAAGATTCTTCCACGGAGAGATAAAGGCTTTACCTGAGGAGTGTAAAATGCATTCACGTACTTATAAGATATTGTTGAAAAGAAGAAATAATCTCATGCTTCTCTTTACTTGGATTGGAGAAGCGTAATATTAAGATTTGTTTAAGCTAAACTAAACAAGATTCTTTCACGGAGAGATAAAGGCTTTACCTGAGGAGTGTAAAATACATTCACGTATTTATCAGATATTGTTGAAAGGAAGAAATAATCTCACGCTTCTCTTTACTTGGATTGGAGAAGCGTAATATTAAGATTTGTTTAAGCTAAACTAAACAAGATTCTTCCGCGGAGAGATAAAGGCTTTACCTGAGGAGTGTAAAATACATTCACGTATTTATCAGATATTGTTGAAAGGAAGAAATAATCTCACGCTTCTCTTTACTTGGATTGGAGAAGCGTAATATTAAGTTTTGTTTAAGGTAAACTAAACAAGATTCTTCCACGGAGAGATAAAGGCCTTACCTGAGGAGTGTAAAATACATTCACGTATTTATAAGATATTGTTGAAAGGAAGAAATAATCTCACGCTTCTCTTTACTTGGATTGGAGAAGCGTAATATTAAGATTTGTTTAAGCTAAACTAAACAAGATTCTTCCGCGGAGAGATAAAGGCTTTACCTGAGGAGTGTAAAATACATTCACGTATTTATCAGATATTGTTGAAAGGAAGAAATAATCTCACGCTTCTCTTTACTTGGATTGGAGAAGCGTAATATTAAGTTTTGTTTAAGCTAAACTAAACAAGATTCTTCCGCGGAGAGATAAAGGCTTTACCTGAGGAGTGTAAAATACATTCACGTATTTATCAGATATTGTTGAAAGGAAGAAATAATCTCACGCTTCTCTTTACTTGGATTGGAGAAGCGTAATATTAAGTTTTGTTTAAGGTAAACTAAACAAGATTCTTCCACGGAGAGATAAAGGCCTTACCTGAGGAGTGTAAAATACATTCACGTATTTATAAGATATTGTTGAAAGGAAGAAATAATCTCACGCTTCTCTTTACTTGGATTGGAGAAGCGTAATATTAAGATTTGTTTAAGCTAAACTAAACAAGATTCTTCCGCGGAGAGATAAAGGCTTTACCTGAGGAGTGTAAAATACATTCACGTATTTATCAGATATTGTTGAAAGGAAGAAATAATCTCACGCTTCTCTTTACTTGGATTGGAGAAGCGTAATATTAAGATTTGTTTAAGCTAAACTAAACAAGATTCTTCCGCGGAGAGATAAAGGCTTTACCTGAGGAGTGTAAAATACATTCACGTATTTATCAGATATTGTTGAAAGGAAAAAATAATCTCACGCTTCTCTTTACTTGGATTGGAGAAGCGTAATATTAAGTTTTGTTTAAGCTAAACTAAACAAGATTCTTCCACGGAGAGATAAAGGCTTCACCTGAGGAGTGTAAAATACATTCACGTATTTATAAGATATTGTTGAAAGGAAGAAATAATCTCACGCTTCTCTTTACTTGGATTGGAGAAGCGTAATATTAAGATTTGTTTAAGCTAAACTAAACAAGATTCTTCCACGGAGAGATAAAGGCTTTACCTGAGGAGTGGAAAATACATTCACGTATTTATAAGATATTGTTGAAAAGAAGAAATAATCTCACGCTTCCCTTTACTTGGATTGGAGAAGCGTAATATTAAGATTTGTTTAAGCTAAACTAAACAAGATTCTTCCACGGAGAGATAAAGGCTTTACCTGAGGAGTGTAAAATACATTCACGTACTTATAAGATATTGTTGAAAAGAAGAAATAATCTCATGCTTCTCTTTACTTGGATTGGAGAAGCGTAATATTAAGATTTGTTTAAGCTAAACTAAACAAGATTCTTTCACGGAGAGATAAAGGCTTTACCTGAGGAGTGTAAAATACATTCACGTATTTATCAGATATTGTTGAAAGGAAGAAATAATCTCACGCTTCTCTTTACTTGGATTGGAGAAGCGTAATATTAAGATTTGTTTAAGCTAAACTAAACAAGATTCTTCCGCGGAGAGATAAAGGCTTTACCTGAGGAGTGTAAAATACATTCACGTATTTATCAGATATTGTTGAAAGGAAGAAATAATCTCACGCTTCTCTTTACTTGGATTGGAGAAGCGTAATATTAAGTTTTGTTTAAGGTAAACTAAACAAGATTCTTCCACGGAGAGATAAAGGCCTTACCTGAGGAGTGTAAAATACATTCACGTATTTATCAGATATTGTTGAAAGGAAGAAATAATCTCACGCTTCTCTTTACTTGGATTGGAGAAGCGTAATATTAAGATTTGTTTAACCTAAACTAAACAAGATTCTTCCACGGAGAGATAAAGGCTTTACCTGAGGAGTGTAAAATACATTGACGTATTTATCAGATATTGTTGAAAGGAAGAAATAATCTCACGCTTCTCTTTACTTGGATTGGAGAAGCGTAATATTAAGTTTTGTTTAAGGTAAACTAAACAAGATTCTTCCACGGAGAGATAAAGGCCTTACCTGAGGAGTGTAAAATACATTCACGTATTTATCAGATATTGTTGAAAGGAAGAAATAATCTCACGCTTCTCTTTACTTGGATTGGAGAAGCGTAATATTAAGATTTGTTTAACCTAAACTAAACAAGATTCTTCCACGGAGAGATAAAGGCTTTACCTGAGGAGTGTAAAATACATTCACGTACTTATAAGATATTGTTGAAAGGAAGAAATAATCTCACGCTTCTCTTTACTTGGATTGGAGAAGCGTAATATTAAGATTTGTTTAAGCTAAACTAAACAAGATTCTTCCACGGAGAGATAAAGGCTTTACCTGAGGAGTGTAAAATACATTCACGTACTTATAAGATATTGTTGAAAGGAAGAAATAATCTCACGCTTCCCTTTACTTGGATTGGAGAAGCGTAATATTAAGATTTGTTTAAGCTAAACTAAACAAGATTCTTCCACGGAGAGATAAAGGGTTTACCTGAGGAGTGGAAAATACATTCACGTACTTATAAGATATTGTTGAAAGGAAGAAATAACCTCACGCTTCCCTTTACTTGGATTGGAGAAGCGTAATATTAAGATTTGTTTAAGCTAAACTAAACAAGATTCTTCCACGGACAGATAAAGGCTTTACCTGAGGAGTGGAAAATACATTCACGTACTTATAAGATATTGTTGAAAGGAAGAAATAATCTCACGCTTCCCTTTACTTGGATTGGAGAAGCGTAATATTAAGATTTGTTTAAGCTAAACTAAACAAGATTCTTCCACGGAGTGATAAAGGCTTTACCTGAGGAGTGTAAAATACATTCACGTATTTAAATAACACATTTTCAAAAGAATGGGGGAAACCATTTTAAAGTTCATTGAAACACTTGAATTACGTATGAAGTGATATGAAAAAAATGGTGGACACACATACTAGTTACCGCTGAGTGATATTGTAGCTCGTCTTACATAAGTATCATGGGTTTTTCAGTAATCGTTCAAACAGCCGCTGGTTTAATCTTTACAAAACTGTTTTCTTAAAGCTTATCTAAATTGCTGTAACATTAGATTTTATTGTTCACCATATTCCATACGATGAAAATGTCAGGGTCGGCTAGGAATAGAACATGGCTGAGAGAGTGGGCAGGTGACGTCTTTTCCATATTTTTAGTCATTTTCAATGCGAATCAAGCTGCGTCTATGGCTTTAGTTAGCTTTGATATCCGGGACAAAAAGTGTTGCCTAATTCTACCTTCATCAGAGTTCAAACAAGACAGGTTGTGTTAAAATGACATCAACTAAATTTTATATAAACTCAAAGTTAATGCAGACCCAAATATATTTAGATAATGTTATATATTTTTGTGCACACAGACGCGCGCTCGTACACAGTAGTACACTACAACCAAATTAAATTATAAGATTTTAATAGTATGTGCATTTATCTGGAGCATATCTCCAACTTATACTTCTTGTGTCATTTTCACGATTTTGTGAATCTTTATTATTTTTTACCGCTGGCCGACTTGAAACAAACATTTTTATGTAGACAAAATAAAGTTTATTCTAATCTCTTTTGATGTTTACGCCAAAACCACACAAACCTACGCCCTATGTAAACTTGGCTTAATCACTGGACAAACGTGTTGGGGTAGAGGGGTTATTGTTTCTTCATAAAACTATTGCGATTTAAAAATAAAACATTGGAACTTTGACAGAACTAAATGTGTTAAAGACTACACTAATTTTAAGATTGAACATCACACAAAGGAAAATGTCTATCATCATATCCATACATCGATAAAGAAATATTCGAAATAGATTCTTTACAAATACCTGTCACAGATATTGGAACAGCTTAATGGACATAAAACGTAAATACGTTTTGTGCTTAAAGAAGCAGAAAATAAATTGAAGAGGAAAGAAAAACCGAAAGTTTATAAAAGTGAAAAGGAACTGACTGATAATATAAGCAGTGGCTGGCAGTATAAAGGTGAAATAGGACGCATTTAAAAGAAATTATAAAGCCTTGTATTAAAACAGATATGTTGAAGAAAATTGAGTAAAGACAAAAGATGAAAAATTAATCAGAATGCAAAGTAACAACAGAAAGCTAATCAAGTAATTAGAAAGCGAAATTAAGAATGAGAAAGAAAATGTATGGATAAAGCAGAGGTGCAAATAAATTAAGCTATTTATAGAGAGATCTTGTTTATTACTACTAAGATAAGCATGATGACAATTACAAGAAGGGATGCAAGTTGTCATTGCCAAGAAGTGATGGAATGCTACCGTTCACAAGAAGATATACAAGTTATTGATAAGAAGAGATGGATGTTTTATTTGGGAAGTAGAGATTGAAGTTACCTTTGTCAAGAAGAAATGCAAGTTGTCATTGCCAAGAAGTGATGGAATGCTACCGTTAACAAGAAGATATACAAGTTATTGATAAGAAGAGATGGATGTTTTATTTGGGAAGTAGAGATTGAAGTTACCTTTGTCAAGAAGAAATGCAAGTTGTCATTGCCAAGAAGTGATGGAATGCTACCGTTAACAAGAAGATATACAAGTTATTGATAAGAAGAGATGGATGTTTTATTTGGGAAGAAGAGATTGAAGTTACCTTTGTCAAGAAGAAATGCAAGTTGTCATTGCCAAGAAGTGATGGAATGCTACCGTTAACAAGAAGATATACAAGTTATTGATAAGAAGAGATGGATGTTTTATTTGGGAAGAAGAGATTGAAGTTACCTTTGTCAAGAAGAAATGCAAGTTGTCATTGCCAAGAAGTGATGGAATGCTACCGTTAACAAGAAGATATACAAGTTATTGATAAGAAGAGATTGATGTTTTATTTGGGAAGTAGAGATTGAAGTTACCTTTGTCAAGAAGAAATGCAAGTTGTCATTGCCAAGAAGTGATGGAATGCTACCGTTAACAAGAAGATATACAAGTTATTGATAAGAAGAGATGGATGTTTTATTTGGGAAGTAGAGATTGAAGTTACCTTTGTCAAGAAGAAATGCAAGTTGTCATTGCCAAGAAGTGATGGAATGCTACCGTTAACAAGAAGATATACAAGTTATTGATAAGAAGAGATGGATGTTTTATTTGGGAAGTAGAGATTGAAGTTACCTTTGTCAAGAAGAAATGCAAGTTGTCATTGCCAAGAAGTGATGGAATGCTACCGTTAACAAGAAGATATACAAGTTATTGATAAGAAGAGATGGATGTTTTATTTGGGAAGTAGAGATTGAAGTTACCTTTGTCAAGAAGAAATGCAAGTTGTCATTGCCAAGAAGTGATGGAATGCTACCGTTAACAAGAAGATATACAAGTCATTGATAAGAAGAGATTGATGTTTTATTTGGGAAGAAGAGATTGAAGTTACCTTTGTCAAAAAGAAATGCAAGTTGTCATTGCCAAGAAGTGATGGAATGCTACCGTTAACAAGAAGATATACAAGTTATTGATAAGAAGAGATGGATGTTTTATTTGGGAAGAAGAGATTGAAGTTACCATTGTAAAAAAGAAATGCAAGTTGTCATTGCCAAGAAGTGATGGAATGCTACCGTTAACAAGAAGATATACAAGTTATTGATAAGAAGAGATGGATGTTTTATTTGGGAAGAAGAGATTGAAGTTACCATTGTCAAAAAGAAATGCAAGTTGTCATTGCCAAGAAGTGATGGAATGCTACCGTTAACAAGAAGATATACAAGTCATTGATAAGAAGAGATGGATGTTTTATTTGGGAAGAAGAGATTGAAGTTACCATTGTCAAAAAGAAATGCAAGTTGTCATTGCCAAGAAGTGATGGAAAGCTACCGTTAACAAGAAGATATACAAGTTATTGATAAGAAGAGATGGATGTTTTATTTGGGAAGAAGAGATTGAAGTTACCATTGTCAAAAAGAAATGCAAGTTGTCATTGCCAAGAAGTGATGGAATGCTACCGTTAACAAGAAGATATACAAGTCATTGATAAGAAGAGATGGATGTTTTATTTGGGAAGAAGAGATTGAAGTTACCATTGTCAAAAAGAAATGCAAGTTGTCATTGCCAAGAAGTGATGGAATGCTACCGTTAACAAGAAGATATACAAGTTGTCATTGCCAAGAAGTGATGGAATGCTACCGTTAACAAGAAGATATACAAGTTATTGATAAGAAGAGATGGATGTTTTATTTGGGAAGAAGAGATTGAAGTTACCATTGTCAAAAAGAAATGCAAGTTGTCATTGCCAAGAAGTGATGGAATGCTACCGTTAACAAGAAGATATACAAGTTGTCATTGCCAAGAAGTGATGGAATGCTACCGTTCACAAGAAGATATACAAGTTATTGATAAGAAGAGATGGATGTTTTATTTGGGAAGAAGAGATTGAAGTTACCTTTGTCAAGAAGAAATGCAAGTTGTCATTGCCAAGAAGTGATGGAATGCTACCGTTAACAAGAAGATATACAAGTTATTGATAAGAAGAGATGGATGTTTTACTTGGGAAGAAGAGATTGAAGTTACCTTTGTCAAGAAGAAATGCAAGTTGTCATTGCCAAGAAGTGATGGAATGCTACCGTTAACAAGAAGATATACAAGTCATTGATAAGAAGAGATGGATGTTTTATTTGGGAAGAAGAGATTGAAGTTACCTTTGTCAAGAAGAAATGCAAGTTGTCATTGCCAAGAAGTGATGGAATGCTACCGTTAACAAGAAGATATACAAGTTATTGATAAGAAGAGATGGATGTTTTATTTGGGAAGAAGAGATTGAAGTTACCTTTGTCAAGAAGAAATGCAAGTTGTCATTGCCAAGAAGTGATGGAATGCTACCGTTAACAAGAAGATATACAAGTCATTGATAAGAAGGGATTGATGTTTTATTTGGGAAGAAGAGATTGAAGTTACCTTTGTCAAGAAGAAATGCAAGTTGTCATTGCCAAGAAGTGATGGAATGCTACCGTTAACAAGAAGATATACAAGTTATTGATAAGAAGAGATGGATGTTTTACTTGGGAAGAAGAGATTGAAGTTACCTTTGTCAAGAAGAAATGCAAGTTGTCATTGCCAAGAAGTGATGGAATGCTACCGTTAACAAGAAGATATACAAGTTATTGATAAGAAGAGATGGATGTTTTACTTGGGAAGAAGAGATTGAAGTTACCTTTGTCAAGAAGAAATGCAAGTTGTCATTGCCAAGAAGTGATGGAATGCTACCGTTAACAAGTAGATATACAAGTTATTGATAAGAAGAGATTGATGTTTTATTTGGGAAGAAGAGATTGAAGTTACCTTTGTCAAGAAGAAATGCAAGTTGTCATTGCCAAGAAGTGATGGAATGCTACCGTTAACAAGAAGATATACAAGTTATTGATAAGAAGAGATGGATGTTTTACTTGGGAAGAAGAGATTGAAGTTACATTTGTCAAGAAGAAATGCAAGTTGTCATTGCCAAGAAGTGATGGAATGCTACCGTTAACAAGAAGATATACAAGTTATTGATAAGAAGAGATGGATGTTTTACTTGGGAAGAAGAGATTGAAGTTACCTTTGTCAAGAAGAAATGCAAGTTGTCATTGCCAAGAAGTGATTGAATGCTACCGTTAACAAGAAGATATACAAGTTATTGATAAGAAGAGATGGATGTTTTATTTGGGAAGAAGAGATTGAAGTTACCTTTGTCAAGAAGAAATGCAAGTTGTCATTGCCAAGAAGTGATGGAATGCTACCGTTAACAAGAAGATATACAAGTTATTGATAAGAAGAGATGGATGTTTTACTTGGGAAGAAGAGATTGAAGTTACCTTTGTCAAGAAGAAATGCAAGTTGTCATTGCCAAGAAGTGATGGAATGCTACCGTTAACAAGAAGATATACAAGTTATTGATAAGAAGAGATGGATGTTTTACTTGGGAAGAAGAGATTGAAGTTACCTTTGTCAAGAAGAAATGCAAGTTGTCATTGCCAAGAAGTGATGGAATGCTACCGTTAACAAGAAGATATACAAGTTATTGATAAGAAGAGATGGATGTTTTATTTGGGAAGAAGAGATTGAAGTTACCTTTGTCAAGAAGAAATGCAAGTTGTCATTGCCAAGAAGTGATGGAATGCTACCGTTAACAAGAAGATATACAAGTTATTGATAAGAAGAGATGGATGTTTTATTTGGGAAGAAGAGATTGAAGTTACCTTTGTCAAGAAGAAATGCAAGTTGTCATTGCCAAGAAGTGATGGAATGCTACCGTTAACAAGAAGATATACAAGTCATTGATAAGAAGAGATGGATGTTTTACTTGGGAAGAAGAGATTGAAGTTACCTTTGTCAAGAAGAAATGCAAGTTGTCATTGCCAAGAAGTGAT
Organism: Prosapia bicincta; assembly: GCA_036971475.1. NCBI lineage: Eukaryota > Metazoa > Arthropoda > Insecta > Hemiptera > Cercopidae > Prosapia > Prosapia bicincta. The sequence continues at coordinate 100,525,011 of JBAIZL010000003.1, read as the reverse complement.
GGAATGCTACCGTTAACAAGAAGATATACAAGTTATTGATAAGAAGAGATGGATGTTTTACTTGGGAAGAAGAGATTGAAGTTACCTTTGTCAAGAAGAAATGCAAGTTGTCATTGCCAAGAAGTGATGGAATGCTACCGTTAACAAGAAGATATACAAGTTATTGATAAGAAGAGATGGATGTTTTACTTGGGAAAAAGAGATTGAAGTTACCTTTGTCAAGAAGAAATGCAAGTTGTCATTGCCAAGAAGTGATTGAATGCTACCGTTAACAAGAAGATATACAAGTTATTGATAAGAAGAGATGGATGTTTTATTTGGGAAGAAGAGATTGAAGTTACCTTTGTCAAGAAGAAATGCAAGTTGTCATTGCCAAGAAGTGATGGAATGCTACCGTTAACAAGAAGATATACAAGTTATTGATAAGAAGAGATGGATGTTTTACTTGGGAAGAAGAGATTGAAGTTACCTTTGTCAAGAAGAAATGCAAGTTGTCATTGCCAAGAAGTGATGGAATGCTACCGTTAACAAGAAGATATACAAGTTATTGATAAGAAGAGATGGATGTTTTACTTGGGAAGAAGAGATTGAAGTTACCTTTGTCAAGAAGAAATGCAAGTTGTCATTGCCAAGAAGTGATGGAATGCTACCGTTAACAAGAAGATATACAAGTTATTGATAAGAAGAGATGGATGTTTTACTTGGGAAGAAGAGATTGAAGTTACCTTTGTCAAGAAGAAATGCAAGTTGTCATTGCCAAGAAGTGATTGAATGCTACCGTTAACAAGAAGATATACAAGTTATTGATAAGAAGAGATGGATGTTTTATTTGGGAAGAAGAGATTGAAGTTACCTTTGTCAAGAAGAAATGCAAGTTGTCATTGCCAAGAAGTGATGGAATGCTACCGTTAACAAGAAGATATACAAGTTATTGATAAGAAGAGATGGATGTTTTACTTGGGAAGAAGAGATTGAAGTTACCTTTGTCAAGAAGAAATGCAAGTTGTCATTGCCAAGAAGTGATGGAATGCTACCGTTAACAAGAAGATATACAAGTTATTGATAAGAAGAGATGGATGTTTTACTTGGGAAGAAGAGATTGAAGTTACCTTTGTCAAGAAGAAATGCAAGTTGTCATTGCCAAGAAGTGATTGAATGCTACCGTTAACAAGAAGATATACAAGTTATTGATAAGAAGAGATGGATGTTTTATTTGGGAAGAAGAGATTGAAGTTACCTTTGTCAAGAAGAAATGCAAGTTGTCATTGCCAAGAAGTGATGGAATGCTACCGTTAACAAGAAGATATACAAGTTATTGATAAGAAGAGATTGATGTTTTATTTGGGAAGAAGAGATTGAAGTTACCTTTGTCAAGAAGAAATGCAAGTTGTCATTGCCAAGAAGTGATGGAATGCTACCGTTAACAAGAAGATATACAAGTTATTGATAAGAAGAGATGGATGTTTTATTTGGGAAGAAGAGATTGAAGTTACCTTTGTCAAGAAGAAATGCAAGTTGTCATTGCCAAGAAGTGATGGAATGCTACCGTTAACAAGAAGATATACAAGTTATTGATAAGAAGAGATGGATGTTTTACTTGGGAAGAAGAGATTGAAGTTACCTTTGTCAAGAAGAAATGCAAGTTGTCATTGCCAAGAAGTGATGGAATGCTACCGTTAACAAGAAGATATACAAGTTATTGATAAGAAGAGATGGATGTTTTATTTGGGAAGTAGAGATTGAAGTTACCTTTGTCAAGAAGAAATGCAAGTTGTCATTGCCAAGAAGTGATGGAATGCTACCGTTAACAAGAAGATATACAAGTCATTGATAAGAAGAGATGGATGTTTTATTTGGGAAGAAGAGATTGAAGTTACCATTGTCAAAAAGAAATGCAAGTTGTCATTGCCAAGAAGTGATGGAATGCTACCGTTAACAAGAAGATATACAAGTTATTGATAAGAAGAGATTGATGTTTTATTTGGGAAGAAGAGATTGAAGTTACCTTTGTCAAGAAGAAATGCAAGTTGTCATTGCCAAGAAGTGATGGAATGCTTCCGTTAACAAGAAGATATACAAGTTATTGATAAGAAGAGATGGATGTTTTATTTGGGAAGAAGAGATTGAAGTTACCTTTGTCAAGAAGAAATGCAAGTTGTCATTGCCAAGAAGTGATGGAATGCTACCGTTAACAAGAAGATATACAAGTTATTGATAAGAAGAGATGGATGTTTTATTTGGGAAGAAGAGATTGAAGTTACCATTGTCAAAAAGAAATGCAAGTTGTCATTGCCAAGAAGTGATGGAATGCTACCGTTAACAAGAAGATATACAAGTCATTGATAAGAAGAGATGGATGTTTTATTTGGGAAGAAGAGATTGAAGTTACCTTTGTCAAGAAGAAATGCAAGTTGTCATTGCCAAGAAGTGATGGAATGCTACCGTTAACAAGAAGATATACAAGTCATTGATAAGAAGGGATTGATGTTTTATTTGGGAAGAAGAGATTGAAGTTACCTTTGTCAAGAAGAAATGCAAGTTGTCATTGCCAAGAAGTGATGGAATGCTACCGTTAACAAGAAGATATACAAGTTATTGATAAGAAGAGATGGATGTTTTATTTGGGAAGAAGAGATTGAAGTTACCATTGTCAAAAAGAAATGCAAGTTGTCATTGCCAAGAAGTGATGGAATGCTACCGTTAACAAGAAGATATACAAGTTATTGATAAGAAGAGATGGATGTTTTATTTGGGAAGAAGAGATTGAAGTTACCATTGTCAAAAAGAAATGTAAGTTGTCATTGCCAAGAAGTGATGGAATGCTACCGTTAACAAGAAGATATACAAGTTATTGATAAGAAGAGATTGATGTTTTATTTGGGAAGAAGAGATTAAAGTTACCATTGTCAAAAAGAAATGCAAGTTGTCATTGCCAAGAAGTGATGGAATGCTACCGTTAACAAGAAGATATACAAGTTATTGATAAGAAGAGATGGATGTTTTATTTGGGAAGAAGAGATTGAAGTTACCATTGTCAAAAAGAAATGCAAGTTGTCATTGCCAAGAAGTGATGGAATGCTACCGTTAACAAGAAGATATACAAGTTATTGATAAGAAGAGATTGATGTTTTATTTGGGAAGAAGAGATTGAAGTTACCTTTGTCAAGAAGAAATGCAAGTTGTCATTGCCAAGAAGTGATGGAATGCTTCCGTTAACAAGAAGATATACAAGTTATTGATAAGAAGAGATGGATGTTTTATTTGGGAAGAAGAGATTGAAGTTACCTTTGTCAAAAAGAAATGCAAGTTGTCATTGCCAAGAAGTGATGGAATGCTACCGTTAACAAGAAGATATACAAGTTATTGATAAGAAGAGATGGATGTTTTATTTGGGAAGAAGAGATTGAAGTTACCTTTGTCAAGAAGAAATGCAAGTTGTCATTGCCAAGAAGTGATGGAATGCTACCGTTAACAAGAAGATATACAAGTTATTGATAAGAAGAGATGGATGTTTTATTTGGGAAGAAGAGATTGAAGTTACCTTTGTCAAGAAGAAATGCAAGTTGTCATTGCCAAGAAGTGATGGAATGCTACCGTTAACAAGAAGATATACAAGTTATTGATAAGAAGAGATGGATGTTTTATTTGGGATGAAGAGAATGAAGTTACCATTGTCAAAAAGAAATGCAAGTTGTCATTGCCAAGAAGTGATGGAATGCTACCGTTAACAAGAAGATATACAAGTTATTGATAAGAAGAGATGGATGTTTTATTTGGGAAGTAGAGATTGAAGTTACCTTTGTCAAGAAGAAATGCAAGTTGTCATTGCCAAGAAGTGATGGAATGCTACCGTTAACAAGAAGATATACAAGTCATTGATAAGAAGAGATGGATGTTTTATTTGGGAAGAAGAGATTGAAGTTACCTTTGTCAAGAAGAAATGCAAGTTGTCATTGCCAAGAAGTGATGGAATGCTGCCGTTAACAAGAAGATATACAAGTTATTGATAAGAAGAGATGGATGTTTTATTTGGGAAGAAGAGATTGAAGTTACCTTTTCAAGAAGAAATGCAAGTTGTCATTGCCAAGAAGTGATGGAATGCTACCGTTAACAAGAAGATATACAAGTTATTGATAAGAAGGGATTGATGTTTTATTTGGGAAGAAGAGATTGAAGTTACCTTTGTCAAGAAGAAATGCAAGTTGTCATTGCCAAGAAGTGATGGAATGCTGCCGTTAACAAGAAGATATACAAGTTATTGATAAGAAGGGATTGATGTTTTATTTGGGAAGAAGAGATTGAAGTTACCATTGTCAAAAAGAAATGCAAGTTGTCATTGCCAAGAAGTGATGGAATGCTACCGTTAACAAGAAGATATACAAGTTATTGATAAGAAGAGATTGATGTTTTATTTGGGAAGAAGAGATTGAAGTTACCTTTGTCAAGAAGAAATGCAAGTTGTCATTGCCAAGAAGTGATGGAATGCTGCCGTTAACAAGAAGATATACAAGTTATTGATAAGAAGAGATGGATGTTTTATTTGGGAAGAAGAGATTGAAGTTACCTTTGTCAAGAAGAAATGCAAGTTGTCATTGCCAAGATGTGATGGAATGCTACCGTTAACAAGAAGATATACAAGTCATTGATAAGAAGGGATTGATGTTTTATTTGGGAAGAAGAGATTGAAGTTACCTTTGTCAAGAAGAAATGCAAGTTGTCATTGCCAAGAAGTGATGGAATGCTACCGTTAACAAGAAGATATACAAGTTATTGATAAGAAGAGATGGATGTTTTATTTGGGAAGAAGAGATTGAAGCTACCATTGTCAAAAAGAAATGCAAGTTGTCATTGCCAAGAAGTGATGGAATGCTACCGTTAACAAGAAGATATACAAGTCATTGATAAGAAGAGATGGATGTTTTATTTGGGAAGAAGAGATTGAAGTTACCTTTGTCAAGAAGAAATGCAAGTTGTCATTGCCAAGAAGTGATGGAATGCTACCGTTAACAAGAAGATATACAAGTCATTGATAAGAAGGGATTGATGTTTTATTTGGGAAGAAGAGATTGAAGTTACCTTTGTCAAGAAGAAATGCAAGTTGTCATTGCCAAGAAGTGATGGAATGCTACCGTTAACAAGAAGATATACAAGTTATTGATAAGAAGAGATGGATGTTTTATTTGGGAAGAAGTGATTGAAGTTACCATTGTCAAAAAGAAATGCAAGTTGTCATTGCCAAGAAGTGATGGAATGCTACCGTTAACAAGAAGATATACAAGTTATTGATAAGAAGAGATGGATGTTTTATTTGGGAAGAAGAGATTGAAGTTACCATTGTCAAAAAGAAATGCAAGTTGTCATTGCCAAGAAGTGATGGAATGCTACCGTTAACAAGAAGATATACAAGTTATTGATAAGAAGAGATTGATGTTTTATTTGGGAAGAAGAGATTGAAGTTACCATTGTCAAAAAGAAATGCAAGTTGTCATTGCCAAGAAGTGATGGAATGCTACCGTTAACAAGAAGATATACAAGTTATTGATAAGAAGAGATGGATGTTTTATTTGGGAAGAAGAGATTGAAGTTACCATTGTCAAAAAGAAATGCAAGTTGTCATTGCCAAGAAGTGATGGAATGCTACCGTTAACAAGAAGATATACAAGTTATTGATAAGAAGAGATTGATGTTTTATTTGGGAAGAAGAGATTGAAGTTACCTTTGTCAAGAAGAAATGCAAGTTGTCATTGCCAAGAAGTGATGGAATGCTTCCGTTAACAAGAAGATATACAAGTTATTGATAAGAAGAGATGGATGTTTTATTTGGGAAGAAGAGATTGAAGTTACCTTTGTCAAGAAGAAATGCAAGTTGTCATTGCCAAGAAGTGATGGAATGCTACCGTTAACAAGAAGATATACAAGTTATTGATAAGAAGAGATGGATGTTTTATTTGGGAAGAAGAGATTGAAGTTACCTTTGTCAAAAAGAAATGCAAGTTGTCATTGCCAAGAAGTGATGGAATGCTACCGTTAACAAGAAGATATACAAGTTATTGATAGGAAGAGATGGATGTTTTATTTGGGAAGAAGAGATTGAAGTTACCTTTGTCAAGAAGAAATGCAAGTTGTCATTGCCAAGAAGTGATGGAATGCTACCGTTAACAAGAAGATATACAAGTTATTGATAAGAAGAGATGGATGTTTTATTTGGGAAGAAGAGATTGAAGTTACCTTTGTCAAGGAGAAATGCAAGTTGTCATTGCCAAGAAGTGATGGAATGCTACCGTTAACAAGAAGATATACAAGTCATTGATAAGAAGGGATTGATGTTTTATTTGGGAAGAAGAGATTGAAGTTACCTTTGTCAAGAAGAAATGCAAGTTGTCATTGCCAAGAAGTGATGGAATGCTACCGTTAACAAGAAGATATACAAGTTATTGATAAGAAGAGATTGATGTTTTATTTGGGAAGAAGAGATTGAAGTTACCTTTGTCAAGAAGAAATGCAAGTTGTCATTGCCAAGAAGTGATGGAATGCTACCGTTAACAAGAAGATATACAAGTTATTGATAAGAAGAGATGGATGTTTTATTTGGGAAGTAGTGATTGAAGTTACCTTTGTCAAGAAGAAATGCAAGTTGTCATTGCCAAGATGTGATGGAATGCTACCGTTAACAGGAAGATATACAAGTCATTGATAAGAAGGGATTGATGTTTTATTTGGGAAGAAGAGATTGAAGTTACCTTTGTCAAGAAGAAATGCAAGTTGTCATTGCCAAGAAGTGATGGAATGCTACCGTTAACAAGAAGATATACAAGTTATTGATAAGAAGAGATGGATGTTTTATTTGGGAAGAAGAGATTGAAGTTACCATTGTCAAAAAGAAATGCAAGTTGTCATTGCCAAGAAGTGATGGAATGCTACCGTTAACAAGAAGATATACAAGTCATTGATAAGAAGAGATGGATGTTTTATTTGGGAAGAAGAGATTGAAGTTACCTTTGTCAAGAAGAAATGCAAGTTGTCATTGCCAAGAAGTGATGGAATGCTACCGTTAACAAGAAGATATACAAGTCATTGATAAGAAGGGATTGATGTTTTATTTGGGAAGAAGAGATTGAAGTTACCTTTGTCAAGAAGAAATGCAAGTTGTCATTGCCAAGAAGTGATGGAATGCTACCGTTAACAAGAAGATATACAAGTTATTGATAAGAAGAGATGGATGTTTTATTTGGGAAGAACAGATTGAAGTTACCATTGTCAAAAAGAAATGCAAGTTGTCATTGCCAAGAAGTGATGGAATGCTACCGTTAACAAGAAGATATACAAGTTATTGATAAGAAGAGATGGATGTTTTATTTGGGAAGAAGAGATTGAAGTTACCATTGTCAAAAAGAAATGTAAGTTGTCATTGCCAAGAAGTGATGGAATGCTACCGTTAACAAGAAGATATACAAGTTATTGATAAGAAGAGATTGATGTTTTATTTGGGAAGAAGAGATTGAAGTTACCATTGTCAAAAAGAAATGCAAGTTGTCATTGCCAAGAAGTGATGGAATGCTACCGTTAACAAGAAGATATACAAGTTATTGATAAGAAGAGATGGATGTTTTATTTGGGAAGAAGAGATTGAAGTTACCATTGTCAAAAAGAAATGCAAGTTGTCATTGCCAAGAAGTGATGGAATGCTACCGTTAACAAGAAGATATACAAGTTATTGATAAGAAGAGATTGATGTTTTATTTGGGAAGAAGAGATTGAAGTTACCTTTGTCAAGAAGAAATGCAAGTTGTCATTGCCAAGAAGTGATGGAATGCTTCCGTTAACAAGAAGATATACAAGTTATTGATAAGAAGAGATGGATGTTTTATTTGGGAAGAAGAGATTGAAGTTACCTTTGTCAAAAAGAAATGCAAGTTGTCATTGCCAAGAAGTGATGGAATGCTACCGTTAACAAGAAGATATACAAGTTATTGATAAGAAGAGATGGATGTTTTATTTGGGAAGAAGAGATTGAAGTTACCTTTGTCAAGAAGAAATGCAAGTTGTCATTGCCAAGAAGTGATGGAATGCTACCGTTAACAAGAAGATATACAAGTTATTGATAAGAAGAGATGGATGTTTTATTTGGGAAGAAGAGATTGAAGTTACCTTTGTCAAGAAGAAATGCAAGTTGTCATTGCCAAGAAGTGATGGAATGCTACCGTTAACAAGAAGATATACAAGTTATTGATAAGAAGAGATGGATGTTTTATTTGGGATGAAGAGAATGAAGTTACCATTGTCAAAAAGAAATGCAAGTTGTCATTGCCAAGAAGTGATGGAATGCTACCGTTAACAAGAAGATATACAAGTTATTGATAAGAAGTGATTGATGTTTTATTTGGGAAGAAGAGATTGAAGTTACCATTGTCAAAAAGAAATGCAAGTTGTCATTGCCAAGAAGTGATGGAATGCTACCGTTAACAAGAAGATATACAAGTTATTGATAAGAAGAGATTGATGTTTTATTTGGGAAGAAGAGATTGAAGTTACCTTTGTCAAGAAGAAATGCAAGTTGTCATTGCCAAGAAGTGATGGAATGCTACCGTTAACAAGAAGATATACAAGTTATTGATAAGAAGAGATGGATGTTTTATTTGGGAAGTAGTGATTGAAGTTACCTTTGTCAAGAAGAAATGCAAGTTGTCATTGCCAAGATGTGATGGAATGCTACCGTTAACAAGAAGATATACAAGTCATTGATAAGAAGGGATTGATGTTTTATTTGGGAAGAAGAGATTGAAGTTACCTTTGTCAAGAAGAAATGCAAGTTGTCATTGCCAAGAAGTGATGGAATGCTACCGTTAACAAGAAGATATACAAGTTATTGATAAGAAGAGATGGATGTTTTATTTGGGAAGAAGAGATTGAAGTTACCATTGTCAAAAAGAAATGCAAGTTGTCATTGCCAGGAAGTGATGGAATGCTACCGTTAACAAGAAGATATACAAGTCATTGATAAGAAGAGATGGATGTTTTATTTGGGAAGAAGAGATTGAAGTTACCTTTGTCAAGAAGAAATGCAAGTTGTCATTGCCAAGAAGTGATGGAATGCTACCGTTAACAAGAAGATATACAAGTTATTGATAAGAAGAGATTGATGTTTTATTTGGGAAGAAGAGATTGAAGTTACCTTTGTCAAGAAGAAATGCAAGTTGTCATTGCCAAGAAGTGATGGAATGCTACCGTTAACAAGAAGATATACAAGTTATTGATAAGAAGAGATGGATGTTTTATTTGGGAAGTAGTGATTGAAGTTACCTTTGTCAAGAAGAAATGCAAGTTGTCATTGCCAAGATGTGATGGAATGCTACCGTTAACAAGAAGATATACAAGTCATTGATAAGAAGAGATGGATGTTTTATTTGGGAAGAAGAGATTGAAGTTACCTTTGTCAAGAAGAAATGCAAGTTGTCATTGAAAAGAAGTGATGGAATGCTACCGTTAACAAGAAGATATACAAGTCATTGATAAGAAGGGATTGATGTTTTATTTGGGAAGAAGAGATTGAAGTTACCTTTGTCAAGAAGAAATGCAAGTTGTCATTGCCAAGAAGTGATGGAATGCTACCGTTAACAAGAAGATATACAAGTTATTGATAAGAAGAGATGGATGTTTTATTTGGGAAGAAGAGATTGAAGTTACCATTGTCAAAAAGAAATGCAAGTTGTCATTGCCAAGAAGTGATGGAATGCAACCGTTAACAAGAAGATATACAAGTTATTGATAAGAAGAGATGGATGTTTTATTTGGGAAGAAGAGATTGAAGTTACCATTGTCAAAAAGAAATGCAAGTTGTCATTGCCAAGAAGTGATGGAATGCTACCGTTAACAAGAAGATATACAAGTTATTGATAAGAAGAGATGGATGTTTTATTTGGGAAGAAGACATTGAAGTTACCTTTGTCAAAAAGAAATGCAAGTTGTCATTGCCAAGAAGTGATGGAATGCTACCGTTAACAAGAAGATATACAAGTTATTGATAAGAAGAGATGGATGTTTTATTTGGGAAGAAGAGATTGAAGTTACCTTTGTCAAGAAGAAATGCAAGTTGTCATTGCCAAGAAGTGATGGAATGCTACCGTTAACAAGAAGATATACAAGTTATTGATAAGAAGAGATGGATGTTTTATTTGGGAAGAAGAGATTGAAGTTACCTTTGTCAAGAAGAAATGCAAGTTGTCATTGCCAAGAAGTGATGGAATGCTACCGTTAACAAGAAGATATACAAGTTATTGATAAGAAGAGATGGATGTTTTATTTGGGAAGAAGAGAATGAAGTTACCATTGTCAAAAAGAAATGCAAGTTGTCATTGCCAAGAAGTGATGGAATGCTACCGTTAACAAGAAGATATACAAGTTATTGATAAGAAGAGATTGATGTTTTATTTGGGAAGAAGAGATTAAAGTTACCTTTGTCAAAAAGAAATGCAGGTTGTCATTGCCAAGAAGTGATGGAATGCTACCGTTAACAAGAAGATATACAAGTTATTGATAAGAAGAGATGGATGTTTTATTTGGGAAGAAGAGATTGAAGTTACCTTTGTCAAGAAGAAATGCAAGTTGTCATTGCCAAGAAGTGATGGAATGCTACCGTTAACAAGAAGATATACAAGTTATTGATAAGAAGAGATTGATGTTTTATTTGGGAAGAAGAGATTGAAGTTACCTTTGTCAAAAAGAAATGCAAGTTGTCATTGCCAAGAAGTGATGGAATGCTACCGTTAACAAGAAGATATACAAGTTATTGATAAGAAGAGATGGATGTTTTATTTGGGAAGAAGAGATTGAAGTTACCTTTGTCAAGAAGAAATGCAAGTTGTCATTGCCAAGAAGTGATGGAATGCTACCGTTAACAAGAAGATATACAAGTTATTGATAAGAAGAGATGGATGTTTTATTTGGGAAGAAGACATTGACGTTACCTTTGTCAAAAAGAAATGCAAGTTGTCATTGCCAAGAAGTGATGGAATGCTACCGTTAACAAGAAGATATACAAGTTATTGATAAGAAGAGATGGATGTTTTATTTGGGAAGAAGAGATTGAAGTTACCTTTGTCAAGAAGAAATGCAAGTTGTCATTGCCAAGAAGTGATGGAATGCTACCGTTAACAAGAAGATATACAAGTTATTGATAAGAAGAGATGGATGTTTTACTTGGGAAGAAGAGATTGAAGTTACCTTTGTCAAGAAGAAATGCAAGTTGTCATTGCCAAGAAGTGATGGAATGCTACCGTTAACAAGAAGATATACAAGTTATTGATAAGAAGAGATGGATGTTTTATTTGGGAAGTAGAGATTGAAGTTACCTTTGTCAAGAAGAAATGCAAGTTGTCATTGCCAAGAAGTGATGGAATGCTACCGTTAACAAGAAGATATACAAGTTATTGATAAGAAGAGATGGATGTTTTATTTGGGAAGTAGAGATTGAAGTTACCTTTGTCAAGAAGAAATGCAAGTTGTCATTGCCAAGAAGTGATGGAATGCTACCGTTAACAAGAAGATATACAAGTCATTGATAAGAAGAGATGGATGTTTTATTTGGGAAGAAGAGATTGAAGTTACCTTTGTCAAGAAGAAATGCAAGTTGTCATTGCCAAGAAGTGATGGAATGCTGCCGTTAACAAGAAGATATACAAGTTATTGATAAGAAGAGATGGATGTTTTATTTGGGAAGAAGAGATTGAAGTTACCTTTTCAAGAAGAAATGCAAGTTGTCATTGCCAAGAAGTGATGGAATGCTACCGTTAACAAGAAGATATACAAGTTATTGATAAGAAGGGATTGATGTTTTATTTGGGAAGAAGAGATTGAAGTTACCTTTGTCAAGAAGAAATGCAAGTTGTCATTGCCAAGAAGTGATGGAATGCTGCCGTTAACAAGAAGATATACAAGTTATTGATAAGAAGAGATGGATGTTTTATTTGGGAAGAAGAGATTGAAGTTACCATTGTCAAAAAGAAATGCAAGTTGTCATTGCCAAGAAGTGATGGAATGCTACCGTTAACAAGAAGATATACAAGTTATTGATAAGAAGAGATTGATGTTTTATTTGGGAAGAAGAGATTGAAGTTACCTTTGTCAAGAAGAAATGCAAGTTGTCATTGCCAAGAAGTGATGGAATGCTGCCGTTAACAAGAAGATATACAAGTTATTGATAAGAAGAGATGGATGTTTTATTTGGGAAGAAGAGATTGAAGTTACCTTTGTCAAGAAGAAATGCAAGTTGTCATTGCCAAGATGTGATGGAATGCTACCGTTAACAAGAAGATATACAAGTCATTGATAAGAAGGGATTGATGTTTTATTTGGGAAGAAGAGATTGAAGTTACCTTTGTCAAGAAGAAATGCAAGTTGTCATTGCCAAGAAGTGATGGAATGCTACCGTTAACAAGAAGATATACAAGTTATTGATAAGAAGAGATGGATGTTTTATTTGGGAAGAAGAGATTGAAGCTACCATTGTCAAAAAGAAATGCAAGTTGTCATTGCCAAGAAGTGATGGAATGCTACCGTTAACAAGAAGATATACAAGTCATTGATAAGAAGAGATGGATGTTTTATTTGGGAAGAAGAGATTGAAGTTACCTTTGTCAAGAAGAAATGCAAGTTGTCATTGCCAAGAAGTGATGGAATGCTACCGTTAACAAGAAGATATACAAGTCATTGATAAGAAGGGATTGATGTTTTATTTGGGAAGAAGAGATTGAAGTTACCTTTGTCAAGAAGAAATGCAAGTTGTCATTGCCAAGAAGTGATGGAATGCTACCGTTAACAAGAAGATATACAAGTTATTGATAAGAAGAGATGGATGTTTTATTTGGGAAGAAGTGATTGAAGTTACCATTGTCAAAAAGAAATGCAAGTTGTCATTGCCAAGAAGTGATGGAATGCTACCGTTAACAAGAAGATATACAAGTTATTGATAAGAAGAGATGGATGTTTTATTTGGGAAGAAGAGATTGAAGTTACCATTGTCAAAAAGAAATGCAAGTTGTCATTGCCAAGAAGTGATGGAATGCTACCGTTAACAAGAAGATATACAAGTTATTGATAAGAAGAGATTGATGTTTTATTTGGGAAGAAGAGATTGAAGTTACCATTGTCAAAAAGAAATGCAAGTTGTCATTGCCAAGAAGTGATGGAATGCTACCGTTAACAAGAAGATATACAAGTTATTGATAAGAAGAGATGGATGTTTTATTTGGGAAGAAGAGATTGAAGTTACCATTGTCAAAAAGAAATGCAAGTTGTCATTGCCAAGAAGTGATGGAATGCTACCGTTAACAAGAAGATATACAAGTTATTGATAAGAAGAGATTGATGTTTTATTTGGGAAGAAGAGATTGAAGTTACCTTTGTCAAGAAGAAATGCAAGTTGTCATTGCCAAGAAGTGATGGAATGCTTCCGTTAACAAGAAGATATACAAGTTATTGATAAGAAGAGATGGATGTTTTATTTGGGAAGAAGAGATTGAAGTTACCTTTGTCAAGAAGAAATGCAAGTTGTCATTGCCAAGAAGTGATGGAATGCTACCGTTAACAAGAAGATATACAAGTTATTGATAAGAAGAGATGGATGTTTTATTTGGGAAGAAGAGATTGAAGTTACCTTTGTCAAAAAGAAATGCAAGTTGTCATTGCCAAGAAGTGATGGAATGCTACCGTTAACAAGAAGATATACAAGTTATTGATAAGAAGAGATGGATGTTTTATTTGGGAAGAAGAGATTGAAGTTACCTTTGTCAAGAAGAAATGCAAGTTGTCATTGCCAAGAAGTGATGGAATGCTACCGTTAACAAGAAGATATACAAGTTATTGATAAGAAGAGATGGATGTTTTATTTGGGAAGAAGAGATTGAAGTTACCTTTGTCAAGAAGAAATGCAAGTTGTCATTGCCAAGAAGTGATGGAATGCTACCGTTAACAAGAAGATATACAAGTCATTGATAAGAAGGGATTGATGTTTTATTTGGGAAGAAGAGATTGAAGTTACCTTTGTCAAGAAGAAATGCAAGTTGTCATTGCCAAGAAGTGATGGAATGCTACCGTTAACAAGAAGATATACAAGTTATTGATAAGAAGAGATTGATGTTTTATTTGGGAAGAAGAGATTGAAGTTACCTTTGTCAAGAAGAAATGCAAGTTGTCATTGCCAAGAAGTGATGGAATGCTACCGTTAACAAGAAGATATACAAGTTATTGATAAGAAGAGATGGATGTTTTATTTGGGAAGTAGTGATTGAAGTTACCTTTGTCAAGAAGAAATGCAAGTTGTCATTGCCAAGATGTGATGGAATGCTACCGTTAACAAGAAGATATACAAGTCATTGATAAGAAGGGATTGATGTTTTATTTGGGAAGAAGAGATTGAAGTTACCTTTGTCAAGAAGAAATGCAAGTTGTCATTGCCAAGAAGTGATGGAATGCTACCGTTAACAAGAAGATATACAAGTTATTGATAAGAAGAGATGGATGTTTTATTTGGGAAGAAGAGATTGAAGTTACCATTGTCAAAAAGAAATGCAAGTTGTCATTGCCAAGAAGTGATGGAATGCTACCGTTAACAAGAAGATATACAAGTCATTGATAAGAAGAGATGGATGTTTTATTTGGGAAGAAGAGATTGAAGTTACCTTTGTCAAGAAGAAATGCAAGTTGTCATTGCCAAGAAGTGATGGAATGCTACCGTTAACAAGAAGATATACAAGTCATTGATAAGAAGGGATTGATGTTTTATTTGGGAAGAAGAGATTGAAGTTACCTTTGTCAAGAAGAAATGCAAGTTGTCATTGCCAAGAAGTGATGGAATGCTACCGTTAACAAGAAGATATACAAGTTATTGATAAGAAGAGATGGATGTTTTATTTGGGAAGAAGAGATTGAAGTTACCATTGTCAAAAAGAAATGCAAGTTGTCATTGCCAAGAAGTGATGGAATGCTACCGTTAACAAGAAGATATACAAGTTATTGATAAGAAGAGATGGATGTTTTATTTGGGAAGAAGAGATTGAAGTTACCATTGTCAAAAAGAAATGCAAGTTGTCATTGCCAAGAAGTGATGGAATGCTACCGTTAACAAGAAGATATACAAGTTATTGATAAGAAGAGATTGATGTTTTATTTGGGAAGAAGAGATTGAAGTTACCATTGTCAAAAAGAAATGCAAGTTGTCATTGCCAAGAAGTGATGGAATGCTACCGTTAACAAGAAGATATACAAGTTATTGATAAGAAGAGATTGATGTTTTATTTGGGAAGAAGAGATTGAAGTTACCTTTGTCAAGAAGAAATGCAAGTTGTCATTGCCAAGAAGTGATGGAATGCTTCCGTTAACAAGAAGATATACAAGTTATTGATAAGAAGAGATGGATGTTTTATTTGGGAAGAAGAGATTGAAGTTACCTTTGTCAAAAAGAAATGCAAGTTGTCATTGCCAAGAAGTGATGGAATGCTACCGTTAACAAGAAGATATACAAGTTATTGATAAGAAGAGATGGATGTTTTATTTGGGAAGAAGAGATTGAAGTTACCTTTGTCAAGAAGAAATGCAAGTTGTCATTGCCAAGAAGTGATTTAATGCTACCGTTAACAAGAAGATATACAAGTTATTGATAAGAAGAGATGGATGTTTTATTTGGGAAGAAGAGATTGAAGTTACCTTTGTCAAGAAGAAATGCAAGTTGTCATTGCCAAGAAGTGATGGAATGCTACCGTTAACAAGAAGATATACAAGTTATTGATAAGAAGAGATGGATGTTTTATTTGGGATGAAGAGAATGAAGTTACCATTGTCAAAAAGAAATGCAAGTTGTCATTGCCAAGAAGTGATGGAATGCTACCGTTAACAAGAAGATATACAAGTTATTGATAAGAAGTGATTGATGTTTTATTTGGGAAGAAGAGATTGAAGTTACCATTGTCAAAAAGAAATGCAAGTTGTCATTGCCAAGAAGTGATGGAATGCTACCGTTAACAAGAAGATATACAAGTTATTGATAAGAAGAGATTGATGTTTTATTTGGGAAGAAGAGATTGAAGTTACCTTTGTCAAGAAGAAATGCAAGTTGTCATTGCCAAGAAGTGATGGAATGCTACCGTTAACAAGAAGATATACAAGTTATTGATAAGAAGAGATGGATGTTTTATTTGGGAAGTAGTGATTGAAGTTACCTTTGTCAAGAAGAAATGCAAGTTGTCATTGCCAAGATGTGATGGAATGCTACCGTTAACAAGAAGATATACAAGTCATTGATAAGAAGGGATTGATGTTTTATTTGGGAAGAAGAGATTGAAGTTACCTTTGTCAAGAAGAAATGCAAGTTGTCATTGCCAAGAAGTGATGGAATGCTACCGTTAACAAGAAGATATACAAGTTATTGATAAGAAGAGATGGATGTTTTATTTGGGAAGAAGAGATTGAAGTTACCATTGTCAAAAAGAAATGCAAGTTGTCATTGCCAGGAAGTGATGGAATGCTACCGTTAACAAGAAGATATACAAGTCATTGATAAGAAGAGATGGATGTTTTATTTGGGAAGAAGAGATTGAAGTTACCTTTGTCAAGAAGAAATGCAAGTTGTCATTGCCAAGAAGTGATGGAATGCTACCGTTAACAAGAAGATATACAAGTTATTGATAAGAAGAGATTGATGTTTTATTTGGGAAGAAGAGATTGAAGTTACCTTTGTCAAGAAGAAATGCAAGTTGTCATTGCCAAGAAGTGATGGAATGCTACCGTTAACAAGAAGATATACAAGTTATTGATAAGAAGAGATGGATGTTTTATTTGGGAAGTAGTGATTGAAGTTACCTTTGTCAAGAAGAAATGCAAGTTGTCATTGCCAAGATGTGATGGAATGCTACCGTTAACAAGAAGATATACAAGTCATTGATAAGAAGAGATGGATGTTTTATTTGGGAAGAAGAGATTGAAGTTACCTTTGTCAAGAAGAAATGCAAGTTGTCATTGAAAAGAAGTGATGGAATGCTACCGTTAACAAGAAGATATACAAGTCATTGATAAGAAGGGATTGATGTTTTATTTGGGAAGAAGAGATTGAAGTTACCTTTGTCAAGAAGAAATGCAAGTTGTCATTGCCAAGAAGTGATGGAATGCTACCGTTAACAAGAAGATATACAAGTTATTGATAAGAAGAGATGGATGTTTTATTTGGGAAGAAGAGATTGAAGTTACCATTGTCAAAAAGAAATGCAAGTTGTCATTGCCAAGAAGTGATGGAATGCTACCGTTAACAAGAAGATATACAAGTTATTGATAAGAAGAGATGGATGTTTTATTTGGGAAGAAGAGATTGAAGTTACCATTGTCAAAAAGAAATGCAAGTTGTCATTGCCAAGAAGTGATGGAATGCTACCGTTAACAAGAAGATATACAAGTTATTGATAAGAAGAGATGGATGTTTTATTTGGGAAGAAGACATTGAAGTTACCTTTGTCAAAAAGAAATGCAAGTTGTCATTGCCAAGAAGTGATGGAATGCTACCGTTAACAAGAAGATATACAAGTTATTGATAAGAAGAGATGGATGTTTTATTTGGGAAGAAGAGATTGAAGTTACCTTTGTCAAGAAGAAATGCAAGTTGTCATTGCCAAGAAGTGATGGAATGCTACCGTTAACAAGAAGATATACAAGTTATTGATAAGAAGAGATGGATGTTTTATTTGGGAAGAAGAGATTGAAGTTACCTTTGTCAAGAAGAAATGCAAGTTGTCATTGCCAAGAAGTGATGGAATGCTACCGTTAACAAGAAGATATACAAGTTATTGATAAGAAGAGATGGATGTTTTATTTGGGAAGAAGAGAATGAAGTTACCATTGTCAAAAAGAAATGCAAGTTGTCATTGCCAAGAAGTGATGGAATGCTACCGTTAACAAGAAGATATACAAGTTATTGATAAGAAGAGATTGATGTTTTATTTGGGAAGAAGAGATTAAAGTTACCTTTGTCAAAAAGAAATGCAGGTTGTCATTGCCAAGAAGTGATGGAATGCTACCGTTAACAAGAAGATATACAAGTTATTGATAAGAAGAGATGGATGTTTTATTTGGGAAGAAGAGATTGAAGTTACCTTTGTCAAGAAGAAATGCAAGTTGTCATTGCCAAGAAGTGATGGAATGCTACCGTTAACAAGAAGATATACAAGTTATTGATAAGAAGAGATTGATGTTTTATTTGGGAAGAAGAGATTGAAGTTACCTTTGTCAAAAAGAAATGCAAGTTGTCATTGCCAAGAAGTGATGGAATGCTACCGTTAACAAGAAGATATACAAGTTATTGATAAGAAGAGATGGATGTTTTATTTGGGAAGAAGAGATTGAAGTTACCTTTGTCAAGAAGAAATGCAAGTTGTCATTGCCAAGAAGTGATGGAATGCTACCGTTAACAAGAAGATATACAAGTTATTGATAAGAAGAGATGGATGTTTTATTTGGGAAGAAGACATTGAAGTTACCTTTGTCAAAAAGAAATGCAAGTTGTCATTGCCAAGAAGTGATGGAATGCTACCGTTAACAAGAAGATATACAAGTTATTGATAAGAAGAGATGGATGTTTTATTTGGGAAGAAGAGATTGAAGTTACCTTTGTCAAGAAGAAATGCAAGTTGTCATTGCCAAGAAGTGATGGAATGCTACCGTTAACAAGAAGATATACAAGTTATTGATAAGAAGAGATGGATGTTTTACTTGGGAAGAAGAGATTGAAGTTACCTTTGTCAAGAAGAAATGCAAGTTGTCATTGCCAAGAAGTGATGGAATGCTACCGTTAACAAGAAGATATACAAGTTATTGATAAGAAGAGATGGATGTTTTATTTGGGAAGTAGAGATTGAAGTTACCTTTGTCAAGAAGAAATGCAAGTTGTCATTGCCAAGAAGTGATGGAATGCTACCGTTAACAAGAAGATATACAAGTTATTGATAAGAAGAGATGGATGTTTTATTTGGGAAGTAGAGATTGAAGTTACCTTTGTCAAGAAGAAATGCAAGTTGTCATTGCCAAGAAGTGATGGAATGCTACCGTTAACAAGAAGATATACAAGTCATTGATAAGAAGAGATGGATGTTTTATTTGGGAAGAAGAGATTGAAGTTACCTTTGTCAAGAAGAAATGCAAGTTGTCATTGCCAAGAAGTGATTCAATGCTGCCGTTAACAAGAAGATATACAAGTTATTGATAAGAAGAGATGGATGTTTTATTTGGGAAGAAGAGATTGAAGTTACCTTTTCAAGAAGAAATGCAAGTTGTCATTGCCAAGAAGTGATGGAATGCTACCGTTAACAAGAAGATATACAAGTTATTGATAAGAAGGGATTGATGTTTTATTTGGGAAGAAGAGATTGAAGTTACCTTTGTCAAGAAGAAATGCAAGTTGTCATTGCCAAGAAGTGATGGAATGCTGCCGTTAACAAGAAGATATACAAGTTATTGATAAGAAGGGATTGATGTTTTATTTGGGAAGAAGAGATTGAAGTTACCATTGTCAAAAAGAAATGCAAGTTGTCATTGCCAAGAAGTGATGGAATGCTACCGTTAACAAGAAGATATACAAGTTATTGATAAGAAGAGATTGATGTTTTATTTGGGAAGAAGAGATTGAAGTTACCTTTGTCAAGAAGAAATGCAAGTTGTCATTGCCAAGAAGTGATGGAATGCTGCCGTTAACAAGAAGATATACAAGTTATTGATAAGAAGAGATGGATGTTTTATTTGGGAAGAAGAGATTGAAGTTACCTTTGTCAAGAAGAAATGCAAGTTGTCATTGCCAAGATGTGATGGAATGCTACCGTTAACAAGAAGATATACAAGTCATTGATAAGAAGGGATTGATGTTTTATTTGGGAAGAAGAGATTGAAGTTACCTTTGTCAAGAAGAAATGCAAGTTGTCATTGCCAAGAAGTGATGGAATGCTACCGTTAACAAGAAGATATACAAGTTATTGATAAGAAGAGATGGATGTTTTATTTGGGAAGAAGAGATTGAAGCTACCATTGTCAAAAAGAAATGCAAGTTGTCATTGCCAAGAAGTGATGGAATGCTACCGTTAACAAGAAGATATACAAGTCATTGATAAGAAGAGATGGATGTTTTATTTGGGAAGAAGAGATTGAAGTTACCTTTGTCAAGAAGAAATGCAAGTTGTCATTGCCAAGAAGTGATGGAATGCTACCGTTAACAAGAAGATATACAAGTCATTGATAAGAAGGGATTGATGTTTTATTTGGGAAGAAGAGATTGAAGTTACCTTTGTCAAGAAGAAATGCAAGTTGTCATTGCCAAGAAGTGATGGAATGCTACCGTTAACAAGAAGATATACAAGTTATTGATAAGAAGAGATGGATGTTTTATTTGGGAAGAAGTGATTGAAGTTACCATTGTCAAAAAGAAATGCAAGTTGTCATTGCCAAGAAGTGATGGAATGCTACCGTTAACAAGAAGATATACAAGTTATTGATAAGAAGAGATGGATGTTTTATTTGGGAAGAAGAGATTGAAGTTACCATTGTCAAAAAGAAATGCAAGTTGTCATTGCCAAGAAGTGATGGAATGCTACCGTTAACAAGAAGATATACAAGTTATTGATAAGAAGAGATTGATGTTTTATTTGGGAAGAAGAGATTGAAGTTACCATTGTAAAAAGAAATGCAAGTTGTCATTGCCAAGAAGTGATGGAATGCTACCGTTAACAAGAAGATATACAAGTTATTGATAAGAAGAGATGGATGTTTTATTTGGGAAGAAGAGATTGAAGTTACCATTGTCAAAAAGAAATGCAAGTTGTCATTGCCAAGAAGTGATGGAATGCTACCGTTAACAAGAAGATATACAAGTTATTGATAAGAAGAGATTGATGTTTTATTTGGGAAGAAGAGATTGAAGTTACCTTTGTCAAGAAGAAATGCAAGTTGTCATTGCCAAGAAGTGATGGAATGCTTCCGTTAACAAGAAGATATACAAGTTATTGATAAGAAGAGATGGATGTTTTATTTGGGAAGAAGAGATTGAAGTTACCTTTGTCAAGAAGAAATGCAAGTTGTCATTGCCAAGAAGTGATGGAATGCTACCGTTAACAAGAAGATATACAAGTTATTGATAAGAAGAGATGGATGTTTTATTTGGGAAGAAGAGATTGAAGTTACCTTTGTCAAAAAGAAATGCAAGTTGTCATTGCCAAGAAGTGATGGAATGCTACCGTTAACAAGAAGATATACAAGTTATTGATAAGAAGAGATGGATGTTTTATTTGGGAAGAAGAGATTGAAGTTACCTTTGTCAAGAAGAAATGCAAGTTGTCATTGCCAAGAAGTGATGGAATGCTACCGTTAACAAGAAGATATACAAGTTATTGATAAGAAGAGATGGATGTTTTATTTGGGAAGAAGAGATTGAAGTTACCTTTGTCAAGAAGAAATGCAAGTTGTCATTGCCAAGAAGTGATGGAATGCTACCGTTAACAAGAAGATATACAAGTCATTGATAAGAAGGGATTGATGTTTTATTTGGGAAGAAGAGATTGAAGTTACCTTTGTCAAGAAGAAATGCAAGTTGTCATTGCCAAGAAGTGATGGAATGCTACCGTTAACAAGAAGATATACAAGTTATTGATAAGAAGAGATTGATGTTTTATTTGGGAAGAAGAGATTGAAGTTACCTTTGTCAAGAAGAAATGCAAGTTGTCATTGCCAAGAAGTGATGGAATGCTACCGTTAACAAGAAGATATACAAGTTATTGATAAGAAGAGATGGATGTTTTATTTGGGAAGTAGTGATTGAAGTTACCTTTGTCAAGAAGAAATGCAAGTTGTCATTGCCAAGATGTGATGGAATGCTACCGTTAACAAGAAGATATACAAGTCATTGATAAGAAGGGATTGATGTTTTATTTGGGAAGAAGAGATTGAAGTTACCTTTGTCAAGAAGAAATGCAAGTTGTCATTGCCAAGAAGTGATGGAATGCTACCGTTAACAAGAAGATATACAAGTTATTGATAAGAAGAGATGGATGTTTTATTTGGGAAGAAGAGATTGAAGTTACCATTGTCAAAAAGAAATGCAAGTTGTCATTGCCAAGAAGTGATGGAATGCTACCGTTAACAAGAAGATATACAAGTCATTGATAAGAAGAGATGGATGTTTTATTTGGGAAGAAGAGATTGAAGTTACCTTTGTCAAGAAGAAATGCAAGTTGTCATTGCCAAGAAGTGATGGAATGCTACCGTTAACAAGAAGATATACAAGTCATTGATAAGAAGGGATTGATGTTTTATTTGGGAAGAAGAGATTGAAGTTACCTTTGTCAAGAAGAAATGCAAGTTGTCATTGCCAAGAAGTGATGGAATGCTACCGTTAACAAGAAGATATACAAGTTATTGATAAGAAGAGATGGATGTTTTATTTGGGAAGAACAGATTGAAGTTACCATTGTCAAAAAGAAATGCAAGTTGTCATTGCCAAGAAGTGATGGAATGCTACCGTTAACAAGAAGATATACAAGTTATTGATAAGAAGAGATGGATGTTTTATTTGGGAAGAAGAGATTGAAGTTACCATTGTCAAAAAGAAATGTAAGTTGTCATTGCCAAGAAGTGATGGAATGCTACCGTTAACAAGAAGATATACAAGTTATTGATAAGAAGAGATTGATGTTTTATTTGGGAAGAAGAGATTGAAGTTACCATTGTCAAAAAGAAATGCAAGTTGTCATTGCCAAGAAGTGATGGAATGCTACCGTTAACAAGAAGATATACAAGTTATTGATAAGAAGAGATGGATGTTTTATTTGGGAAGAAGAGATTGAAGTTACCATTGTCAAAAAGAAATGCAAGTTGTCATTGCCAAGAAGTGATGGAATGCTACCGTTAACAAGAAGATATACAAGTTATTGATAAGAAGAGATTGATGTTTTATTTGGGAAGAAGAGATTGAAGTTACCTTTGTCAAGAAGAAATGCAAGTTGTCATTGCCAAGAAGTGATGGAATGCTTCCGTTAACAAGAAGATATACAAGTTATTGATAAGAAGAGATGGATGTTTTATTTGGGAAGAAGAGATTGAAGTTACCTTTGTCAAAAAGAAATGCAAGTTGTCATTGCCAAGAAGTGATGGAATGCTACCGTTAACAAGAAGATATACAAGTTATTGATAAGAAGAGATGGATGTTTTATTTGGGAAGAAGAGATTGAAGTTACCTTTGTCAAGAAGAAATGCAAGTTGTCATTGCCAAGAAGTGATGGAATGCTACCGTTAACAAGAAGATATACAAGTTATTGATAAGAAGAGATGGATGTTTTATTTGGGAAGAAGAGATTGAAGTTACCTTTGTCAAGAAGAAATGCAAGTTGTCATTGCCAAGAAGTGATGGAATGCTACCGTTAACA
Source organism: Prosapia bicincta (assembly GCA_036971475.1). Lineage (NCBI taxonomy): Eukaryota > Metazoa > Arthropoda > Insecta > Hemiptera > Cercopidae > Prosapia > Prosapia bicincta. Next base: position 100,501,573 of record JBAIZL010000003.1, on the reverse strand, counting down.
AGAAGATATACAAGTTATTGATAAGAAGAGATGGATGTTTTATTTGGGATGAAGAGAATGAAGTTACCATTGTCAAAAAGAAATGCAAGTTGTCATTGCCAAGAAGTGATGGAATGCTACCGTTAACAAGAAGATATACAAGTTATTGATAAGAAGTGATTGATGTTTTATTTGGGAAGAAGAGATTGAAGTTACCATTGTCAAAAAGAAATGCAAGTTGTCATTGCCAAGAAGTGATGGAATGCTACCGTTAACAAGAAGATATACAAGTTATTGATAAGAAGAGATTGATGTTTTATTTGGGAAGAAGAGATTGAAGTTACCTTTGTCAAGAAGAAATGCAAGTTGTCATTGCCAAGAAGTGATGGAATGCTACCGTTAACAAGAAGATATACAAGTTATTGATAAGAAGAGATGGATGTTTTATTTGGGAAGTAGTGATTGAAGTTACCTTTGTCAAGAAGAAATGCAAGTTGTCATTGCCAAGATGTGATGGAATGCTACCGTTAACAAGAAGATATACAAGTCATTGATAAGAAGGGATTGATGTTTTATTTGGGAAGAAGAGATTGAAGTTACCTTTGTCAAGAAGAAATGCAAGTTGTCATTGCCAAGAAGTGATGGAATGCTACCGTTAACAAGAAGATATACAAGTTATTGATAAGAAGAGATGGATGTTTTATTTGGGAAGAAGAGATTGAAGTTACCATTGTCAAAAAGAAATGCAAGTTGTCATTGCCAGGAAGTGATGGAATGCTACCGTTAACAAGAAGATATACAAGTCATTGATAAGAAGAGATGGATGTTTTATTTGGGAAGAAGAGATTGAAGTTACCTTTGTCAAGAAGAAATGCAAGTTGTCATTGCCAAGAAGTGATGGAATGCTACCGTTAACAAGAAGATATACAAGTTATTGATAAGAAGAGATTGATGTTTTATTTGGGAAGAAGAGATTGAAGTTACCTTTGTCAAGAAGAAATGCAAGTTGTCATTGCCAAGAAGTGATGGAATGCTACCGTTAACAAGAAGATATACAAGTCATTGATAAGAAGAGATGGATGTTTTATTTGGGAAGAAGAGATTGAAGTTACCTTTGTCAAGAAGAAATGCAAGTTGTCATTGAAAAGAAGTGATGGAATGCTACCGTTAACAAGAAGATATACAAGTCATTGATAAGAAGGGATTGATGTTTTATTTGGGAAGAAGAGATTGAAGTTACCTTTGTCAAGAAGAAATGCAAGTTGTCATTGCCAAGAAGTGATGGAATGCTACCGTTAACAAGAAGATATACAAGTTATTGATAAGAAGAGATGGATGTTTTATTTGGGAAGAAGAGATTGAAGTTACCATTGTCAAAAAGAAATGCAAGTTGTCATTGCCAAGAAGTGATGGAATGCTACCGTTAACAAGAAGATATACAAGTTATTGATAAGAAGAGATGGATGTTTTATTTGGGAAGAAGAGATTGAAGTTACCATTGTCAAAAAGAAATGCAAGTTGTCATTGCCAAGAAGTGATGGAATGCTACCGTTAACAAGAAGATATACAAGTTATTGATAAGAAGAGATTGATGTTTTATTTGGGAAGAAGAGATTGAAGTTACCATTGTCAAAAAGAAATGCAAGTTGTCATTGCCAAGAAGTGATGGAATGCTACCGTTAACAAGAAGATATACAAGTTATTGATAAGAAGAGATGGATGTTTTATTTGGGAAGAAGAGATTGAAGTTACCATTGTCAAAAAGAAATGCAAGTTGTCATTGCCAAGAAGTGATGGAATGCTACCGTTAACAAGAAGATATACAAGTTATTGATAAGAAGAGATTGATGTTTTATTTGGGAAGAAGAGATTGAAGTTACCTTTGTCAAGAAGAAATGCAAGTTGTCATTGCCAAGAAGTGATGGAATGCTTCCGTTAACAAGAAGATATACAAGTTATTGATAAGAAGAGATGGATGTTTTATTTGGGAAGAAGAGATTGAAGTTACCTTTGTCAAGAAGAAATGCAAGTTGTCATTGCCAAGAAGTGATGGAATGCTACCGTTAACAAGAAGATATACAAGTTATTGATAAGAAGAGATGGATGTTTTATTTGGGAAGTAGTGATTGAAGTTACCTTTGTCAAGAAGAAATGCAAGTTGTCATTGCCAAGATGTGATGGAATGCTACCGTTAACAAGAAGATATACAAGTCATTGATAAGAAGAGATGGATGTTTTATTTGGGAAGAAGAGATTGAAGTTACCTTTGTCAAGAAGAAATGCAAGTTGTCATTGAAAAGAAGTGATGGAATGCTACCGTTAACAAGAAGATATACAAGTCATTGATAAGAAGGGATTGATGTTTTATTTGGGAAGAAGAGATTGAAGTTACCTTTGTCAAGAAGAAATGCAAGTTGTCATTGCCAAGAAGTGATGGAATGCTACCGTTAACAAGAAGATATACAAGTTATTGATAAGAAGAGATGGATGTTTTATTTGGGAAGAAGAGATTGAAGTTACCATTGTCAAAAAGAAATGCAAGTTGTCATTGCCAAGAAGTGATGGAATGCTACCGTTAACAAGAAGATATACAAGTTATTGATAAGAAGAGATGGATGTTTTATTTGGGAAGAAGAGATTGAAGTTACCATTGTCAAAAAGAAATGCAAGTTGTCATTGCCAAGAAGTGATGGAATGCTACCGTTAACAAGAAGATATACAAGTTATTGATAAGAAGAGATGGATGTTTTATTTGGGAAGAAGACATTGAAGTTACCTTTGTCAAAAAGAAATGCAAGTTGTCATTGCCAAGAAGTGATGGAATGCTACCGTTAACAAGAAGATATACAAGTTATTGATAAGAAGAGATGGATGTTTTATTTGGGAAGAAGAGATTGAAGTTACCTTTGTCAAGAAGAAATGCAAGTTGTCATTGCCAAGAAGTGATGGAATGCTACCGTTAACAAGAAGATATACAAGTTATTGATAAGAAGAGATGGATGTTTTATTTGGGAAGAAGAGATTGAAGTTACCTTTGTCAAGAAGAAATGCAAGTTGTCATTGCCAAGAAGTGATGGAATGCTACCGTTAACAAGAAGATATACAAGTTATTGATAAGAAGAGATGGATGTTTTATTTGGGAAGAAGAGATTGAAGTTACCTTTGTCAAGAAGAAATGCAAGTTGTCATTGCCAAGAAGTGATGGAATGCTACCGTTAACAAGAAGATATACAAGTTATTGATAAGAAGAGATGGATGTTTTATTTGGGAAGAAGAGATTGAAGTTACCTTTGTCAAGAAGAAATGCAAGTTGTCATTGCCAAGAAGTGATGGAATGCTACCGTTAACAAGAAGATATACAAGTTATTGATAAGAAGAGATGGATGTTTTATTTGGGATGAAGAGAATGAAGTTACCATTGTCAAAAAGAAATGCAAGTTGTCATTGCCAAGAAGTGATGGAATGCTACCGTTAACAAGAAGATATACAAGTTATTGATAAGAAGTGATTGATGTTTTATTTGGGAAGAAGAGATTGAAGTTACCATTGTCAAAAAGAAATGCAAGTTGTCATTGCCAAGAAGTGATGGAATGCTACCGTTAACAAGAAGATATACAAGTTATTGATAAGAAGAGATTGATGTTTTATTTGGGAAGAAGAGATTGAAGTTACCTTTGTCAAGAAGAAATGCAAGTTGTCATTGCCAAGAAGTGATGGAATGCTACCGTTAACAAGAAGATATACAAGTTATTGATAAGAAGAGATGGATGTTTTATTTGGGAAGTAGTGATTGAAGTTACCTTTGTCAAGAAGAAATGCAAGTTGTCATTGCCAAGATGTGATGGAATGCTACCGTTAACAAGAAGATATACAAGTCATTGATAAGAAGGGATTGATGTTTTATTTGGGAAGAAGAGATTGAAGTTACCTTTGTCAAGAAGAAATGCAAGTTGTCATTGCCAAGAAGTGATGGAATGCTACCGTTAACAAGAAGATATACAAGTTATTGATAAGAAGAGATGGATGTTTTATTTGGGAAGAAGAGATTGAAGTTACCATTGTCAAAAAGAAATGCAAGTTGTCATTGCCAGGAAGTGATGGAATGCTACCGTTAACAAGAAGATATACAAGTCATTGATAAGAAGAGATGGATGTTTTATTTGGGAAGAAGAGATTGAAGTTACCTTTGTCAAGAAGAAATGCAAGTTGTCATTGCCAAGAAGTGATGGAATGCTACCGTTAACAAGAAGATATACAAGTTATTGATAAGAAGAGATTGATGTTTTATTTGGGAAGAAGAGATTGAAGTTACCTTTGTCAAGAAGAAATGCAAGTTGTCATTGCCAAGAAGTGATGGAATGCTACCGTTAACAAGAAGATATACAAGTTATTGATAAGAAGAGATGGATGTTTTATTTGGGAAGTAGTGATTGAAGTTACCTTTGTCAAGAAGAAATGCAAGTTGTCATTGCCAAGATGTGATGAAATGCTACCGTTAACAAGAAGATATACAAGTCATTGATAAGAAGAGATGGATGTTTTATTTGGGAAGAAGAGATTGAAGTTACCTTTGTCAAGAAGAAATGCAAGTTGTCATTGAAAAGAAGTGATGGAATGCTACCGTTAACAAGAAGATATACAAGTCATTGATAAGAAGGGATTGATGTTTTATTTGGGAAGAAGAGATTGAAGTTACCTTTGTCAAGAAGAAATGCAAGTTGTCATTGCCAAGAAGTGATGGAATGCTACCGTTAACAAGAAGATATACAAGTTATTGATAAGAAGAGATGGATGTTTTATTTGGGAAGAAGAGATTGAAGTTACCATTGTCAAAAAGAAATGCAAGTTGTCATTGCCAAGAAGTGATGGAATGCTACCGTTAACAAGAAGATATACAAGTTATTGATAAGAAGAGATGGATGTTTTATTTGGGAAGAAGAGATTGAAGTTACCATTGTCAAAAAGAAATGCAAGTTGTCATTGCCAAGAAGTGATGGAATGCTACCGTTAACAAGAAGATATACAAGTTATTGATAAGAAGAGATGGATGTTTTATTTGGGAAGAAGACATTGAAGTTACCTTTGTCAAAAAGAAATGCAAGTTGTCATTGCCAAGAAGTGATGGAATGCTACCGTTAACAAGAAGATATACAAGTTATTGATAAGAAGAGATGGATGTTTTATTTGGGAAGAAGAGATTGAAGTTACCTTTGTCAAGAAGAAATGCAAGTTGTCATTGCCAAGAAGTGATGGAATGCTACCGTTAACAAGAAGATATACAAGTTATTGATAAGAAGAGATGGATGTTTTATTTGGGAAGAAGAGATTGAAGTTACCTTTGTCAAGAAGAAATGCAAGTTGTCATTGCCAAGAAGTGATGGAATGCTACCGTTAACAAGAAGATATACAAGTTATTGATAAGAAGAGATGGATGTTTTATTTGGGAAGAAGAGAATGAAGTTACCATTGTCAAAAAGAAATGCAAGTTGTCATTGCCAAGAAGTGATGGAATGCTACCGTTAACAAGAAGATATACAAGTTATTGATAAGAAGAGATTGATGTTTTATTTGGGAAGAAGAGATTAAAGTTACCTTTGTCAAAAAGAAATGCAGGTTGTCATTGCCAAGAAGTGATGGAATGCTACCGTTAACAAGAAGATATACAAGTTATTGATAAGAAGAGATGGATGTTTTATTTGGGAAGAAGAGATTGAAGTTACCTTTGTCAAGAAGAAATGCAAGTTGTCATTGCCAAGAAGTGATGGAATGCTACCGTTAACAAGAAGATATACAAGTTATTGATAAGAAGAGATTGATGTTTTATTTGGGAAGAAGAGATTGAAGTTACCTTTGTCAAAAAGAAATGCAAGTTGTCATTGCCAAGAAGTGATGGAATGCTACCGTTAACAAGAAGATATACAAGTTATTGATAAGAAGAGATGGATGTTTTATTTGGGAAGAAGAGATTGAAGTTACCTTTGTCAAGAAGAAATGCAAGTTGTCATTGCCAAGAAGTGATGGAATGCTACCGTTAACAAGAAGATATACAAGTTATTGATAAGAAGAGATGGATGTTTTATTTGGGAAGAAGACATTGAAGTTACCTTTGTCAAAAAGAAATGCAAGTTGTCATTGCCAAGAAGTGATGGAATGCTACCGTTAACAAGAAGATATACAAGTTATTGATAAGAAGAGATGGATGTTTTATTTGGGAAGAAGAGATTGAAGTTACCTTTGTCAAGAAGAAATGCAAGTTGTCATTGCCAAGAAGTGATGGAATGCTACCGTTAACAAGAAGATATACAAGTTATTGATAAGAAGAGATGGATGTTTTACTTGGGAAGAAGAGATTGAAGTTACCTTTGTCAAGAAGAAATGCAAGTTGTCATTGCCAAGAAGTGATGGAATGCTACCGTTAACAAGAAGATATACAAGTTATTGATAAGAAGAGATGGATGTTTTATTTGGGAAGTAGAGATTGAAGTTACCTTTGTCAAGAAGAAATGCAAGTTGTCATTGCCAAGAAGTGATGGAATGCTACCGTTAACAAGAAGATATACAAGTTATTGATAAGAAGAGATGGATGTTTTATTTGGGAAGTAGAGATTGAAGTTACCTTTGTCAAGAAGAAATGCAAGTTGTCATTGCCAAGAAGTGATGGAATGCTACCGTTAACAAGAAGATATACAAGTCATTGATAAGAAGAGATGGATGTTTTATTTGGGAAGAAGAGATTGAAGTTACCTTTGTCAAGAAGAAATGCAAGTTGTCATTGCCAAGAAGTGATGGAATGCTGCCGTTAACAAGAAGATATACAAGTTATTGATAAGAAGAGATGGATGTTTTATTTGGGAAGAAGAGATTGAAGTTACCTTTTCAAGAAGAAATGCAAGTTGTCATTGCCAAGAAGTGATGGAATGCTACCGTTAACAAGAAGATATACAAGTTATTGATAAGAAGGGATTGATGTTTTATTTGGGAAGAAGAGATTGAAGTTACCTTTGTCAAGAAGAAATGCAAGTTGTCATTGCCAAGAAGTGATGGAATGCTGCCGTTAACAAGAAGATATACAAGTTATTGATAAGAAGGGATTGATGTTTTATTTGGGAAGAAGAGATTGAAGTTACCATTGTCAAAAAGAAATGCAAGTTGTCATTGCCAAGAAGTGATGGAATGCTACCGTTAACAAGAAGATATACAAGTTATTGATAAGAAGAGATTGATGTTTTATTTGGGAAGAAGAGATTGAAGTTACCTTTGTCAAGAAGAAATGCAAGTTGTCATTGCCAAGAAGTGATGGAATGCTGCCGTTAACAAGAAGATATACAAGTTATTGATAAGAAGAGATGGATGTTTTATTTGGGAAGAAGAGATTGAAGTTACCTTTGTCAAGAAGAAATGCAAGTTGTCATTGCCAAGATGTGATGGAATGCTACCGTTAACAAGAAGATATACAAGTCATTGATAAGAAGGGATTGATGTTTTATTTGGGAAGAAGAGATTGAAGTTACCTTTGTCAAGAAGAAATGCAAGTTGTCATTGCCAAGAAGTGATGGAATGCTACCGTTAACAAGAAGATATACAAGTTATTGATAAGAAGAGATGGATGTTTTATTTGGGAAGAAGAGATTGAAGCTACCATTGTCAAAAAGAAATGCAAGTTGTCATTGCCAAGAAGTGATGGAATGCTACCGTTAACAAGAAGATATACAAGTCATTGATAAGAAGAGATGGATGTTTTATTTGGGAAGAAGAGATTGAAGTTACCTTTGTCAAGAAGAAATGCAAGTTGTCATTGCCAAGAAGTGATGGAATGCTACCGTTAACAAGAAGATATACAAGTCATTGATAAGAAGGGATTGATGTTTTATTTGGGAAGAAGAGATTGAAGTTACCTTTGTCAAGAAGAAATGCAAGTTGTCATTGCCAAGAAGTGATGGAATGCTACCGTTAACAAGAAGATATACAAGTTATTGATAAGAAGAGATGGATGTTTTATTTGGGAAGAAGTGATTGAAGTTACCATTGTCAAAAAGAAATGCAAGTTGTCATTGCCAAGAAGTGATGGAATGCTACCGTTAACAAGAAGATATACAAGTTATTGATAAGAAGAGATGGATGTTTTATTTGGGAAGAAGAGATTGAAGTTACCATTGTCAAAAAGAAATGCAAGTTGTCATTGCCAAGAAGTGATGGAATGCTACCGTTAACAAGAAGATATACAAGTTATTGATAAGAAGAGATTGATGTTTTATTTGGGAAGAAGAGATTGAAGTTACCATTGTCAAAAAGAAATGCAAGTTGTCATTGCCAAGAAGTGATGGAATGCTACCGTTAACAAGAAGATATACAAGTTATTGATAAGAAGAGATGGATGTTTTATTTGGGAAGAAGAGATTGAAGTTACCATTGTCAAAAAGAAATGCAAGTTGTCATTGCCAAGAAGTGATGGAATGCTACCGTTAACAAGAAGATATACAAGTTATTGATAAGAAGAGATGGATGTTTTATTTGGGAAGAAGAGATTGAAGTTACCTTTGTCAAAAAGAAATGCAAGTTGTCATTGCCAAGAAGTGATGGAATGCTACCGTTAACAAGAAGATATACAAGTTATTGATAAGAAGAGATGGATGTTTTATTTGGGAAGAAGAGATTGAAGTTACCTTTGTCAAGAAGAAATGCAAGTTGTCATTGCCAAGAAGTGATGGAATGCTACCGTTAACAAGAAGATATACAAGTTATTGATAAGAAGAGATGGATGTTTTATTTGGGAAGAAGAGATTGAAGTTACCTTTGTCAAGAAGAAATGCAAGTTGTCATTGCCAAGAAGTGATGGAATGCTACCGTTAACAAGAAGATATACAAGTCATTGATAAGAAGGGATTGATGTTTTATTTGGGAAGAAGAGATTGAAGTTACCTTTGTCAAGAAGAAATGCAAGTTGTCATTGCCAAGAAGTGATGGAATGCTACCGTTAACAAGAAGATATACAAGTTATTGATAAGAAGAGATTGATGTTTTATTTGGGAAGAAGAGATTGAAGTTACCTTTGTCAAGAAGAAATGCAAGTTGTCATTGCCAAGAAGTGATGGAATGCTACCGTTAACAAGAAGATATACAAGTTATTGATAAGAAGAGATGGATGTTTTATTTGGGAAGTAGTGATTGAAGTTACCTTTGTCAAGAAGAAATGCAAGTTGTCATTGCCAAGATGTGATGGAATGCTACCGTTAACAAGAAGATATACAAGTCATTGATAAGAAGGGATTGATGTTTTATTTGGGAAGAAGAGATTGAAGTTACCTTTGTCAAGAAGAAATGCAAGTTGTCATTGCCAAGAAGTGATGGAATGCTACCGTTAACAAGAAGATATACAAGTTATTGATAAGAAGAGATGGATGTTTTATTTGGGAAGAAGAGATTGAAGTTACCATTGTCAAAAAGAAATGCAAGTTGTCATTGCCAAGAAGTGATGGAATGCTACCGTTAACAAGAAGATATACAAGTCATTGATAAGAAGAGATGGATGTTTTATTTGGGAAGAAGAGATTGAAGTTACCTTTGTCAAGAAGAAATGCAAGTTGTCATTGCCAAGAAGTGATGGAATGCTACCGTTAACAAGAAGATATACAAGTCATTGATAAGAAGGGATTGATGTTTTATTTGGGAAGAAGAGATTGAAGTTACCTTTGTCAAGAAGAAATGCAAGTTGTCATTGCCAAGAAGTGATGGAATGCTACCGTTAACAAGAAGATATACAAGTTATTGATAAGAAGAGATGGATGTTTTATTTGGGAAGAACAGATTGAAGTTACCATTGTCAAAAAGAAATGCAAGTTGTCATTGCCAAGAAGTGATGGAATGCTACCGTTAACAAGAAGATATACAAGTTATTGATAAGAAGAGATGGATGTTTTATTTGGGAAGAAGAGATTGAAGTTACCATTGTCAAAAAGAAATGTAAGTTGTCATTGCCAAGAAGTGATGGAATGCTACCGTTAACAAGAAGATATACAAGTTATTGATAAGAAGAGATTGATGTTTTATTTGGGAAGAAGAGATTGAAGTTACCATTGTCAAAAAGAAATGCAAGTTGTCATTGCCAAGAAGTGATGGAATGCTACCGTTAACATAAAGATATACAAGTTATTGATAAGAAGAGATGGATGTTTTATTTGGGAAGAAGAGATTGAAGTTACCATTGTCAAAAAGAAATGCAAGTTGTCATTGCCAAGAAGTGATGGAATGCTACCGTTAACAAGAAGATATACAAGTTATTGATAAGAAGAGATTGATGTTTTATTTGGGAAGAAGAGATTGAAGTTACCTTTGTCAAGAAGAAATGCAAGTTGTCATTGCCAAGAAGTGATGGAATGCTTCCGTTAACAAGAAGATATACAAGTTATTGATAAGAAGAGATGGATGTTTTATTTGGGAAGAAGAGATTGAAGTTACCTTTGTCAAAAAGAAATGCAAGTTGTCATTGCCAAGAAGTGATGGAATGCTACCGTTAACAAGAAGATATACAAGTTATTGATAAGAAGAGATGGATGTTTTATTTGGGAAGAAGAGATTGAAGTTACCTTTGTCAAGAAGAAATGCAAGTTGTCATTGCCAAGAAGTGATGGAATGCTACCGTTAACAAGAAGATATACAAGTTATTGATAAGAAGAGATGGATGTTTTATTTGGGAAGAAGAGATTGAAGTTACCTTTGTCAAGAAGAAATGCAAGTTGTCATTGCCAAGAAGTGATGGAATGCTACCGTTAACAAGAAGATATACAAGTTATTGATAAGAAGAGATGGATGTTTTATTTGGGATGAAGAGAATGAAGTTACCATTGTCAAAAAGAAATGCAAGTTGTCATTGCCAAGAAGTGATGGAATGCTACCGTTAACAAGAAGATATACAAGTTATTGATAAGAAGTGATTGATGTTTTATTTGGGAAGAAGAGATTGAAGTTACCATTGTCAAAAAGAAATGCAAGTTGTCATTGCCAAGAAGTGATGGAATGCTACCGTTAACAAGAAGATATACAAGTTATTGATAAGAAGAGATTGATGTTTTATTTGGGAAGAAGAGATTGAAGTTACCTTTGTCAAGAAGAAATGCAAGTTGTCATTGCCAAGAAGTGATGGAATGCTACCGTTAACAAGAAGATATACAAGTTATTGATAAGAAGAGATGGATGTTTTATTTGGGAAGTAGTGATTGAAGTTACCTTTGTCAAGAAGAAATGCAAGTTGTCATTGCCAAGATGTGATGGAATGCTACCGTTAACAAGAAGATATACAAGTCATTGATAAGAAGGGATTGATGTTTTATTTGGGAAGAAGAGATTGAAGTTACCTTTGTCAAGAAGAAATGCAAGTTGTCATTGCCAAGAAGTGATGGAATGCTACCGTTAACAAGAAGATATACAAGTTATTGATAAGAAGAGATGGATGTTTTATTTGGGAAGAAGAGATTGAAGTTACCATTGTCAAAAAGAAATGCAAGTTGTCATTGCCAGGAAGTGATGGAATGCTACCGTTAACAAGAAGATATACAAGTCATTGATAAGAAGAGATGGATGTTTTATTTGGGAAGAAGAGATTGAAGTTACCTTTGTCAAGAAGAAATGCAAGTTGTCATTGCCAAGAAGTGATGGAATGCTACCGTTAACAAGAAGATATACAAGTTATTGATAAGAAGAGATTGATGTTTTATTTGGGAAGAAGAGATTGAAGTTACCTTTGTCAAGAAGAAATGCAAGTTGTCATTGCCAAGAAGTGATGGAATGCTACCGTTAACAAGAAGATATACAAGTTATTGATAAGAAGAGATGGATGTTTTATTTGGGAAGTAGTGATTGAAGTTACCTTTGTCAAGAAGAAATGCAAGTTGTCATTGCCAAGATGTGATGGAATGCTACCGTTAACAAGAAGATATACAAGTCATTGATAAGAAGAGATGGATGTTTTATTTGGGAAGAAGAGATTGAAGTTACCTTTGTCAAGAAGAAATGCAAGTTGTCATTGAAAAGAAGTGATGGAATGCTACCGTTAACAAGAAGATATACAAGTCATTGATAAGAAGGGATTGATGTTTTATTTGGGAAGAAGAGATTGAAGTTACCTTTGTCAAGAAGAAATGCAAGTTGTCATTGCCAAGAAGTGATGGAATGCTACCGTTAACAAGAAGATATACAAGTTATTGATAAGAAGAGATGGATGTTTTATTTGGGAAGAAGAGATTGAAGTTACCATTGTCAAAAAGAAATGCAAGTTGTCATTGCCAAGAAGTGATGGAATGCTACCGTTAACAAGAAGATATACAAGTTATTGATAAGAAGAGATGGATGTTTTATTTGGGAAGAAGAGATTGAAGTTACCATTGTCAAAAAGAAATGCAAGTTGTCATTGCCAAGAAGTGATGGAATGCTACCGTTAACAAGAAGATATACAAGTTATTGATAAGAAGAGATTGATGTTTTATTTGGGAAGAAGAGATTGAAGTTACCATTGTCAAAAAGAAATGCAAGTTGTCATTGCCAAGAAGTGATGGAATGCTACCGTTAACAAGAAGATATACAAGTTATTGATAAGAAGAGATGGATGTTTTATTTGGGAAGAAGAGATTGAAGTTACCATTGTCAAAAAGAAATGCAAGTTGTCATTGCCAAGAAGTGATGGAATGCTACCGTTAACAAGAAGATATACAAGTTATTGATAAGAAGAGATTGATGTTTTATTTGGGAAGAAGAGATTGAAGTTACCTTTGTCAAGAAGAAATGCAAGTTGTCATTGCCAAGAAGTGATGGAATGCTTCCGTTAACAAGAAGATATACAAGTTATTGATAAGAAGAGATGGATGTTTTATTTGGGAAGAAGAGATTGAAGTTACCTTTGTCAAGAAGAAATGCAAGTTGTCATTGCCAAGAAGTGATGGAATGCTACCGTTAACAAGAAGATATACAAGTTATTGATAAGAAGAGATGGATGTTTTATTTGGGAAGAAGACATTGAAGTTACCTTTGTCAAAAAGAAATGCAAGTTGTCATTGCCAAGAAGTGATGGAATGCTACCGTTAACAAGAAGATATACAAGTTATTGATAAGAAGAGATGGATGTTTTATTTGGGAAGAAGAGATTGAAGTTACCTTTGTCAAGAAGAAATGCAAGTTGTCATTCCCAAGAAGTGATGGAATGCTACCGTTAACAAGAAGATATACAAGTTATTGATAAGAAGAGATGGATGTTTTATTTGGGAAGAAGAGATTGAAGTTACCTTTGTCAAGAAGAAATGCAAGTTGTCATTGCCAAGAAGTGATGGAATGCTACCGTTAACAAGAAGATATACAAGTTATTGATAAGAAGAGATGGATGTTTTATTTGGGAAGAAGAGAATGAAGTTACCATTGTCAAAAAGAAATGCAAGTTGTCATTGCCAAGAAGTGATGGAATGCTACCGTTAACAAGAAGATATACAAGTTATTGATAAGAAGAGATTGATGTTTTATTTGGGAAGAAGAGATTAAAGTTACCTTTGTCAAAAAGAAATGCAGGTTGTCATTGCCAAGAAGTGATGGAATGCTACCGTTAACAAGAAGATATACAAGTTATTGATAAGAAGAGATGGATGTTTTATTTGGGAAGAAGAGATTGAAGTTACCTTTGTCAAGAAGAAATGCAAGTTGTCATTGCCAAGAAGTGATGGAATGCTACCGTTAACAAGAAGATATACAAGTTATTGATAAGAAGAGATTGATGTTTTATTTGGGAAGAAGAGATTGAAGTTACCTTTGTCAAAAAGAAATGCAAGTTGTCATTGCCAAGAAGTGATGGAATGCTACCGTTAACAAGAAGATATACAAGTTATTGATAAGAAGAGATGGATGTTTTATTTGGGAAGAAGAGATTGAAGTTACCTTTGTCAAGAAGAAATGCAAGTTGTCATTGCCAAGAAGTGATGGAATGCTACCGTTAACAAGAAGATATACAAGTTATTGATAAGAAGAGATGGATGTTTTATTTGGGAAGTAGAGATTGAAGTTACCTTTTCAAGAAGAAATGCAAGTTGTCATTGCCAAGAAGTGATGGAATGCTACCGTTAACAAGAAGATATACAAGTTATTGATAAGAAGGGATTGATGTTTTATTTGGGAAGAAGAGATTGAAGTTACCTTTGTCAAGAAGAAATGCAAGTTGTCATTGCCAAGAAGTGATGGAATGCTGCCGTTAACAAGAAGATATACAAGTTATTGATAAGAAGGGATTGATGTTTTATTTGGGAAGAAGAGATTGAAGTTACCTTTGTCAAGAAGAAATGCAAGTTGTCATTGCCAAGAAGTGATGGAATGCTACCGTTAACAAGAAGATATACAAGTTATTGATAAGAAGAGATGGATGTTTTATTTGGGAAGAAGAGATTGAAGTTACCTTTGTCAAGAAGAAATGCAAGTTGTCATTGCCAAGAAGTGATGGAATGCTACCGTTAACAAGAAGATATACAAGTTATTGATAAGAAGAGATGGATGTTTTATTTGGGAAGAAGAGATTGAAGTTACCTTTGTCAAGAAGAAATGCAAGTTGTCATTGCCAAGAAGTGATGGAATGCTACCGTTAACAAGAAGATATACAAGTTATTGATAAGAAGAGATGAATGTTTTATTTGGGAAGAAGAGATTGAAGTTACCATTGTCAAAAAGAAATGCAAGTTGTCATTGCCAAGAAGTGATGGAATGCTACCGTTAACAAGAAGATATACAAGTTATTGATAAGAAGAGATTGATGTTTTATTTGGGAAGAAGAGATTGAAGTTACCATTGTCAAAAAGAAATGCAAGTTGTCATTGCCAAGAAGTGATGGAATGCTACCGTTAACAAGAAGATATACAAGTTATTGATAAGAAGAGATTGATGTTTTATTTGGGAAGAAGAGATTGAAGTTACCTTTGTCAAGAAGAAATGCAAGTTGTCATTGCCAAGAAGTGATGGAATGCTACCGTTAACAAGAAGATATACAAGTTATTGATAAGAAGAGATGGATGTTTTATTTGGGAAGTAGTGATTGAAGTTACCTTTGTCAAGAAGAAATGCAAGTTGTCATTGCCAAGATGTGATGGAATGCTACCGTTAACAAGAAGATATACAAGTCATTGAAAAGAAGGGATTGATGTTTTATTTGGGAAGAAGAGATTGAAGTTACCTTTGTCAAGAAGAAATGCAAGTTGTCATTGCCAAGAAGTGATGGAATGCTACCGTTAACAAGAAGATATACAAGTTATTGATAAGAAGAGATGGATGTTTTATTTGGGAAGAAGAGATTGAAGTTACCATTGTCAAAAAGAAATGCAAGTTGTCATTGCCAAGAAGTGATGGAATGCTACCGTTAACAAGAAGATATACAAGTCATTGATAAGAAGAGATGGATGTTTTATTTGGGAAGAAGAGATTGAAGTTACCTTTGTCAAGAAGAAATGCAAGTTGTCATTGCCAAGAAGTGATGGAATGCTACCGTTAACAAGAAGATATACAAGTTATTGATAAGAAGAGATTGATGTTTTATTTGGGAAGAAGAGATTGAAGTTACCTTTGTCAAGAAGAAATGCAAGTTGTCATTGCCAAGAAGTGATGGAATGCTACCGTTAACAAGAAGATATACAAGTTATTGATAAGAAGAGATGGATGTTTTATTTGGTAAGTAGTGATTGAAGTTACCTTTGTCAAGAAGAAATGCAAGTTGTCATTGCCAAGATGTGATGGAATGCTACCGTTAACAAGAAGATATACAAGTCATTGATAAGAAGGGATTGATGTTTTATTTGGGAAGAAGAGATTGAAGTTACCTTTGTCAAGAAGAAATGCAAGTTGTCATTGCCAAGAAGTGATGGAATGCTACCGTTAACAAGAAGATATACAAGTCATTGATAAGAAGGGATTGATGTTTTATTTGGGAAGAAGAGATTGAAGTTACCTTTGTCAAGAAGAAATGTAAGTTTTCATTGCCAAGAAGTGATGGAATGCTACCGTTAACAAGAAGATATACAAGTTATTGATAAGAAGAGATGGATGTTTTATTTGGGAAGAAGAGATTGAAGTTACCATTGTCAAAAAGAAATGCAAGTTGTCATTGCCAAGAAGTGATGGAATGCTACCGTTAACAAGAAGATATACAAGTTATTGATAAGAAGAGATGGATGTTTTATTTGGGAAGAAGAGAATGAAGTTACCATTGTCAAAAAGAAATGCAAGTTGTCATTGCCAAGAAGTGATGGAATGCTACCGTTAACAAGAAGATATACAAGTTATTGATAAGAAGAGATTGATGTTTTATTTGGGAAGAAGAGATTGAAGTTACCTTTGTCAAAAAGAAATGCAAGTTGTCATTGCCAAGAAGTGATGGAATGCTACCGTTAACAAGAAGATATACAAGTTATTGATAAGAAGAGATGGATGTTTTATTTGGGAAGAAGAGATTGAAGTTACCATTGTCAAAAAGAAATGCAAGTTGTCATTGCCAAGAAGTGATGGAATGCTACCGTTAACAAGAAGATATACAAGTTATTGATAAGAAGAGATTGATGTTTTATTTGGGAAGAAGAGATTGAAGTTACCTTTGTCAAGAAGAAATGCAAGTTGTCATTGCCAAGAAGTGATGGAATGCTTCCGTTAACAAGAAGATATACAAGTTATTGATAAGAAGAGATGGATGTTTTATTTGGGAAGAAGAGATTGAAGTTACCTTTGTCAAGAAGAAATGCAAGTTGTCATTGCCAAGAAGTGATGGAATGCTACCGTTAACAAGAAGGTATACAAGTTATTGATAAGAAGAGATGGATGTTTTATTTGGGAAGAAGAGATTGAAGTTACCTTTGTCAAAAAGAAATGCAAGTTGTCATTGCCAAGAAGTGATGGAATGCTACCGTTAACAAGAAGATATACAAGTTATTGATAAGAAGAGATGGATGTTTTATTTGGGAAGAAGAGATTGAAGTTACCTTTGTCAAGAAGAAATGCAAGTTGTCATTGCCAAGAAGTGATGGAATGCTACCGTTAACAAGAAGATATACAAGTTATTGATAAGAAGAGATGGATGTTTTATTTGGGAAGAAGAGATTGAAGTTACCTTTGTCAAGAAGAAATGCAAGTTGTCATTGCCAAGAAGTGATGGAATGCTACCGTTAACAAGAAGATATACAAGTTATTGATAAGAAGAGATGGATGTTTTATTTGGGAAGAAGAGAATGAAGTTACCATTGTCAAAAAGAAATGCAAGTTGTCATTGCCAAGAAGTGATGGAATGCTACCGTTAACAAGAAGATATACAAGTTATTGATAAGAAGAGATTGATGTTTTATTTGGGAAGAAGAGATTGAAGTTACCTTTGTCAAAAAGAAATGCAAGTTGTCATTGCCAAGAAGTGATGGAATGCTACCGTTAACAAGAAGATATACAAGTTATTGATAAGAAGAGATGGATGTTTTATTTGGGAAGAAGAGATTGAAGTTACCTTTGTCAAGAAGAAATGCAAGTTGTCATTGCCAAGAAGTGATGGAATGCTACCGTTAACAAGAAGATATACAAGTTATTGATAAGAAGAGATTGATGTTTTATTTGGGAAGAAGAGATTGAAGTTACCTTTGTCAAGAAGAAATGCAAGTTGTCATTGCCAAGAAGTGATGGAATGCTACCGTTAACAAGAAGATATACAAGTTATTGATAAGAAGAGATGGATGTTTTATTTGGGAAGAAGAGATTGAAGTTACCTTTGTCAAGAAGAAATGCAAGTTTTCATTGCCAAGAAGTGATGGATTGCTACCGTTAACAAGAAGATATACAAGTTATTGATAAGAAGAGATGGATGTTTTATTTGGGAAGAAGAGATTGAAGTTACCTTTGTCAAAAAGAAATGCAAGTTGTCATTGCCAAGAAGTGATGGAATGCTACCGTTAACAAGAAGATATACAAGCTATTGATAAGAAGAGATGGATGTTTTATTTGGGAAGAAGAGATTGAAGTTACCTTTGTCAAGAAGAAATGCAAGTTGTCATTGCCAAGAAGTGATGGAATGCTACCGTTAACAAGAAGATATACAAGTTATTGATAAGAAGAGATTGATGTTTTATTTGGGAAGAAGAGATTGAAGTTACCTTTGTCAAGAAGAAATGCAAGTTGTCATTGCCAAGAAGTGATGGAATGCTACCGTTAACAAGAAGATATACAAGTTATTGATAAGAAGAGATGGATGTTTTATTTGGGAAGAAGAGATTGAAGTTACCTTTGTCAAGAAGAAATGCAAGTTTTCATTGCCAAGAAGTGATGGAATGCTACCGTTAACAAGAAGATATACAAGTTATTGATAAGAAGAGATTGATGTTTTATTTGGGAAGAAGAGATTGAAGTTACCTTCAAGAAGAGATCGAAGCTATCCTTTTCAAGGAGAGATGTAAGTTACCTTTGCTAAGAAGACACTTAAGATACCGTTCCCAATAAAGTTGCAAAGTAAAACCAAGAAGAGAAGCACGTAACCTTTGCCAAGAAGAGAAGCACGTTACCTTTGCCAACAAGAGAAGTATGTACCCTTTGCCAAGAAGAGATGCAATTTACCTTTGCCAACAAGAGAAGCACGTTACCTTTGCCAAGAAGAGAAGCACGTTACCTTTTCCAAGAAGAGATCGAAGCTATCCTTTTCAAGGAGAGATGTAAGTTACCTTTGCCAACAAGAGAAGCACGTTACCTTTGCCAAGAAGAGAAGCTCGTTACCTTTGCCAAGAAGAGAAGCACGCTACCTTTTCCAAGAAGAAATCGAAGCTATCCTTTTCAAGGAGAGATGTAAGTTACAAGAAGACACTTAAGATACCGTTGCCAATAAAGTTGCAAAGTAAAACCAAGAAGAGAAGCACGTAACCTTTGCTAAGAAGAGAAGCACGTAACCTTTTCCAAGAAGAGATCGAAGCTATCCTTTTCAAGGAGAGATGTAAGTTACCTTTGCCAACAAGAGAAGCACGTTACCTTTGCCAAGAAGAGAAGCACGCTACCTTTGCCAACAAGAGAAGCACGTAACCTTTGCTAAGAAGAGAAGCACGTAACCTTTTCCAAGAAGAGATCGAAGCTATCCTTTTCAAGGAGAGATGTAAGTTACCTTTGCCAACAAGAGAAGCACGTTACCTTTGCCAAGAAGAGAAGCACGCTACCTTTGCCAACAAGAGAAGCACGTAACCTTTGCTAAGAAGAGAAGCACGTAACCTTTTCCAAGAAGAGATCGAAGCTATCCTTTTCAAGGAGAGATGTAAGTTACCTTTGCCAGCAAGAGAAGCACGTTACCTTTGCCAAGAAGAGAAGCACGCTACCTTTGCCAACAAGAGAAGCACGTAACCTTTGCTAAGAAGAGAAGCACGTAACCTTTTCCAAGAAGAGATCGAAGCTATCCTTTTCAAGGAGAGATGTAAGTTACCTTTGCCAACAAGAGAAGCACGTTACCTTTGCCAACAAGAGAAGCACGTTACCTTTGCCAAGAAGAGATGCAAGTTACCTTTGGCAAGAAGAGATGCAAGTTAACTTTGTCAAGAAGAGATGGAAGTATGCTCTGTAAAAAACAAACTAACTTTGCATGGATGATTCAAGATGGAATCTTGCTATTTTAAAATCAGTATCTGTGGAATATTTTTTAGAAAGAGATGGAACCACATAGTAAAAGAGATGGTGTTTCTAAGAGTTGGCAAATTGTCATCGTTATGTACGAAACGAGATCGCACCCACTCCTTATTACTCATGTTATTTTGTTACCCGTGGCGTCCAGAAATCGTTTAAGTTCAAACCTGGTATTATTACAACTAGCACGAAGTCATAATTAAAGAAATAGTTACAAAATTACTGAAAAGATGTTGCCTAATGCACTAGATAGTTACTATCAGGAGCTTATGGTGGTTAAACTAGAGAAATTAAGATTAGAGTTTTGTTGAGTTTTAATGTCTTGAAAATCTCATACAATAAACACTTGTTTACAGTACATTTATTGTTAGAGGTAAATACCTAAAGCCCAAGAGCAACCTGCTTTTGACTAATTAGCAACCGGCACTTTTTATGTCAAGGATGCTCCGTCTGTCAGATGCCCTGTTACTCTTCCGTCACTAGCGTCTATCTTCATTATATGTAATCTTCATTGATGATTATTAAATGTAAGCATTGAATATTTATAATGAATAAACTATATGCACAGCAATGGGAGGAACACTTAACTGACGCGTATAGTGCTGACTAATCTATCTTGTAATCCTACCCAGTTCTACTTAAATGCAGTTTAAACACACAACACCGTAAGTTATTAATGGCAACTGAAATTTGAATTATCTTTACAAAGTTCAAATATTTATGTGCTTTAGCTTGCTAAACTAAGAATATGTTGGAAATCCAAAATGTCGAGGAAAATAAAAAATATACGAGTACGTAGGGTCAAATGTATCATTTTATTATTTTTTAGAAAATTATTGCTGTTTATTTTATGCTGTAAAAGCTTTTAAAAAGATTTTTCAAGTGTGTAGAATCGAAATACATAATTCAAGCAATCTATATTAAACCCGAGAAAAGGTATTTATTGTAGTTTTCCACATGCAATTATCTAATGAGTTTTTGAAGAAGATATTTACTAATGAAGCAGCTAATGGAGAAATAGAGGATATTTTGTGAACAACAGTGAACGCCTTTCTTTAAAACAATAATAACAGAGTATCGAGCAACAATTGTAATACAGTAAACTCTCACTAATCCGGCAGATATGGTTCTGGGATAATGCCGGATTACTGGAGGGTCCAGGATATTTTGTGAACAACAGCGAACACCTTTCTTTAAAACAATAATAACAGAGTACCGAACAACAACTGTAATACAGTAAACTCTCACTAATCCGGCAGATATGGTTCTGGGATAATGCCGGATTACTGGAGGGTCCAGGATATTTTGTGAACAACAGTGAACACCTTTCTTTAAAACAATAATAACAGAGTATCGAGCAACAATTGTAATACAGTAAACTCTCACTAATCCGGCAGATATGGTTCTGGGATAATGCCGGATTACTGGAGGGTCCAGGATATTTTGTGAACAACAGTGAACACCTTTCTTTAAAACAATAATAACAGAGTACCTAACAACAATTGTAATACAGTAAACTCTCACTAATCCGGCAGATATGGTTCTGGGATAATGCCGGATTACTGGAGGGTCCAGGATATTTTGTGAACAACAGTGAACACCTTTCTTTAAAACAATAATAACAGAGTACCTAACAACAATTGTAATACAGTAAACTCTCACTAATCCGGCAGATATGGTTCTGGGATAATGCCGGATTACTGGAGGGTCCAGGATATTTTGTGAACAACAGTGAACACCTTTCTTTAAAACAATAATAACAGAGTACCTAACAACAATTGTAATACAGTAAACTCTCACTAATCCGGCAGATATGGTTCTGGGATAATGCCGGATTACTGGAGGGTCCAGGATATTTTGTGAACAACAGCGAACACCTTTCTTTAAAACAATAATAACAGAGTACCGAACAACAACTAACTGTAATACAGTAAACTCTCACTAATCCGGCAGATATGGTTCTGGGATAATGCCGGATTACTGGAGGGTCCAGGATATTTTGTGAACAACAGTGAACACCTTTCTTTAAAACAATAATAACAGAGTATCGAGCAACAATTGTAATACAGTAAACTCTCACTAATCCGGCAGATATGGTTCTGGGATAATGCCGGATTACTGGAGGGTCCAATAAAAACACAATGCACATTGTACAATATTTATGTGTAGCCTACTACCCAAAAATACAGAAAGCTGTCCTGTACTTTAGTTGAAATGATTAAACGAGAATGGATGCACTCAGTCCGTAGATTACATTAAAACGTTACCTATCTTAAACGGTAAAAACAAAAATTTAAATATGTTCCGTTTATACTGCAACGGCATTGTTTACTTGTATATCAGTAACAGCCTCTGTACATAACTACTACGGTAACATACGGGTCAAAATCGTTTGTATAACACCGAGGTCACTCAGTCACTGAAACCGACAGGCAGTGAAAAATATACAAGTTATGTTTACATATTGATTATGTTTACATCTTCCGTCCTTGACGGAAATGCCGGAATGCTGGAGGGGCCGGATAGAATTAGAGAGAGTTTACTGAAGTGTCCTTTACTACTTTTGGGGTGGGATTCCATTTTATTTATTACAATACTCTTTGCTTTTTTCCTTTGTAAATCTATAAATAGAACGGCAGCTGGTTACCGTAACCTGTTTATCGTCTGAACTCAACCATCTACACATTTAGTAGGTTTAGGCGGCACCTTTGAAGACGAATGGGTCATGACGTTTATCGTTAATTACATTTAACGAATTCATAGCAACGTACTTGCCAACCTGCAAACCCGCTTGAATGTCAAGCTGTTGTTCAATGTAAAACCTTTATAAGAACAGTCTGAAAGTGCAAAAATGAAATTTAACATATGAAAGAAACAATTAATATAAACAATTTTTATATTCAAGTCAATTCCTACTTAAATCAACAAAGAAAAGTTTTATTTTAGTTTCTTATTTTATAATTACAATTATTATAAATATGTATATACGCTGTCCGGTAAAAAAATATCGCGATTTTTTTCCTGAAATGATTGATTTATTCTTGAATATCTATTTTGTTCCCTCAAAGTAATCCCCATTAGATATTAGACCCTTGTGACAAAACGTTTTTTTCCATTCCTCGAAGCATTTCAAAAAAATCATTTTTTGTGAGCTTGTTCAGCTTCTCCTTCGATGCATGTCAATCGTAGCATGGCGTCGTCCTTTCATAGGCCTCTTCAATTTCGGGAACAAGGAAAAATCACAGAGGGCAAGATCTGGGAAATACGGTGGCTGGGGGGATCCTTAGTGAGTTTTTTTGTCCAAAAATTCGCGCACAAGTAACGGTGTGTGAGCAGGGTTGTTGTCATGGTGCAAAACCCAATGTTTGCACATATCCGGGAGTTACTGGCGGATAGCTTTCCGCACATTGCGCACAACTTGCAGGTAATATTCCTTATTTACCGTTCTACCCTGTGGCAAGAACTCATTTCAAAATTAACGAACAGTTCGGCATAAGTGAGATACATAAGTACCAACATATCGCGACAAAAAAAAACAACTCGCGGAAATTTATAATTCCCGATACTTTTTAAACAGAGAACGTACATATGTCAGAATAACAATAGAAAGCGAAATAGAAATCGAATTTCCTTGCAATATTTCTTTCTATGTATGGTGTTGTACTATTATTTTTGTTTGTTACTATTTATACTCTTTTTTTCGTCACTTGGATTGTGTTGTAGTTTCTTTTCGCATTGTTTCTTTTGTGAAGCAAGGTCCGATAACTTAATCCAGTTTGTTTATTTGATTCTTTTCATTCTTTTTAATCATATAGGATTATTTATGATATTGCGTGGTAACCATGACAACAATTTAAATTTGTGCAATGGAGGTTTCGACGACAACCAAAAAGGGCAAAAGAAAAGTTCATATATCTTTGAGAAGTACATTTCTAGCTATGGGAAAGGTGGCTCTATGCAAAGCGCTAGAATTCGAACGTGGTACTCAGTTCGAATCCTACCTAGACAACCTAAATTTTTATTATTTAATTACTGAATGGATTTTTGGAAATACTTTATTAACATCAATTGTCATCCATCATAAGTTTAAAAAATGTATCTGTACTTGATTGGACGTATAAAAACGTATTTTATTTAACATTTGTACCATATATATATATATATATATATATATATATATATATATATATATAAATTTAAATTGGTTCAAGGTCAAATAAAATATATCAAGAAGGCATATATATATATATATATATATATATATATATATATATATATATATATATATATATATATATAAATTTAAATTGGTTCAAGGTCAAATAAAATATATCAAGAAGGCATATATATATATATATAAATTTAAATTGGTTCAAGGTCAAATAAAATATATCAAGAAGGCATATATATATATATATATATATATATATATATATATATATATATATATAAATTTAAATTGGTTCAAGGTCAAATAAAATATATCAAGAAGGCATATATATATATATATATATATATATATATATATATATATATATATATATATATATATATATATATAAAAATTTAAATTGGTTCAAGGTCAAATAAAATATATCAAGAAGGCATATATATATATATATATATATATATATATATATATATATAAATTTAAATTGGTTCAAGGTCAAATAAAATATATCAAGAAGGCATATATATATGAATTTAAATTGGTTCAAGGTCAAATAAAATATATCAAGAAGGCATATATATATATATATATATATAAATTTAAATTGGTTCAAGGTCAAATAAAATATATCAAGAAGGCATATATATATATATATATATATATAAATTTAAATTGGTTCAAGGTCAAATAAAATATATCAAGAAGGCATATATATATATATATATATATATATATATATATAAATTTAAATTGGTTCAAGGTCAAATAAAATATATCAAGAAGGCATATATATATATATATATATATATATATATATATATATATATATATATATATATATATATATATATATATATATATATATATATATAAATTTAAATTGGTTCAAGGTCAAATAAAATATATCAAGAAGGCATATATATATATATATATATATATATATATATATAAATTTAAATTGGTTCAAGGTCAAATAAAATATATCAAGAAGGCATATATATATATATATATAAATTTAAATTGGTTCAAGGTCAAATAAAATATGTCAAGAAGGCATATATATATATATAAATTTAAATTGGTTCAAGGTCAAAAAAATATATTAAGAAGGCATATATATGTATATATAAATTTAAATTGGTTCAAGGTCAAATAAAATATATCAAGTAGGCATATATATATATATATATATATATATATATATATATATATATATATATATATATATATATATATATATATATATATATATATATAAATTTAAATTGGTTCAAGGTCAAATAAAATATATCAAGAAGGCATATATATATATATATATATATATATATATATATATAAATTCAAATTGGTTCAAGGTCAAATAAAATATATCAAGAAGGCATATATATATATATATATATATATATATATATATATATATATATATATTCAAATTGGTTCAAGGTCAAATAAAATATATCAAGAAGGCAAGAATGACTATGGTCTGCTGGAGGAATGGCTAATAAAAGAAAAATTCTGTCGTTTACTTGTTGAATACATATAACATACTACATTAGATTTAAATTAATCAAATGAAATATAGAAAAAGAGGACATTTTGAAAGTGTTTTATCACGAAAGATCTATGCTTAGCGTTGTCATAAATACTATCATTAATCATAAATTAATCCGGATTTTCGTCAACTTACACCTACGTCCTTCTATCTAATTTTATCTAGATTGAAAACTTTTTTTATGTTATAAATTAAAATTACTACAAATATAATATCGATATTCTTCAAAGAAAGGAAATGGAGAATTTAGTTAATTTCTGAAGTGCTGGATGACTTGAATTTAATGTCAACGTTTTCTATTACTTAGTTTTTTTTCAATATCTGGTATATAATATCAATAAATTAAAAAATGGGCTATCGCAATTTTTTGTTGATTGTGTGAATTTGTGTTGGATGTGTTTATAAATAAAGGTTTATCCTTGCTCGTGTGTATCTTTGGCCTCTTTTGTAATACTGTTCTATTTGTTTATACGATTTCTTTAGAAAGTTATTTGTATCTGTTTACGCGATGTATGTTGTTTTAACGCTCTTGCGTGGTTGTAGTTCTTCAATTTTAAGGATGTTTTATAACTCTATACTCTTATAATAGTTTCCATTTAAAGTAGGTCAATTATATATTTGGGAAAAGTATTTTTTTATATTAATTTTCATAATTTTTAATACATTTTTTCGATGATTTTCTACAAGTTTTTTATAGTACAAATTATCACCGACATTTTGGTTATGGCTGACTGTATGGTTTATGGAACTGAAAGTTTAAGAACGAGTTTACTAACGCACCTGTGAGTTTTTCCAGTTCTGTGACAACTGTATGTTATAGTTTCCAGCTGCTTGTACTCCAACTCTGATCTGTAGCAGATTCATCCACTTTAAACTGACAAAAATGTAACTACCCAATAAAATAACATGGGCAGACGACAGCTGCTATGACGACATCAGTTGTAAAGCGATTATTCACAAAGTATTGAGTGAGTACATAGTAAGACTACGCGATAAATTCAACGCTGGTACAATTTTATTTACCAATAATATGTTAGGAAGTAATAAAAAATTCCTTTAGACTTAGACTAGATTATAAAAAAATGCTTGGTTCTTATACAAGTTGTCCTAGCTAAATTAAATTGGACTTCAAACTATTTTCCCGGCAATTACAAACAGAATTATTTGCAGTGATAACAATTTTAGCGCCCCAATTCTAAAGCTGCCTCGCCTGAGTAATCCGCCCCTAAGTAATAATTTCGCCTGAAAGCCATAACGCGAATACAGAGTTTTTCCCACAACACAAACTGTCTGGAAGCACTTAAATTTTATGTGTAAAACTACGTGAGAAACTGGAATTTGTTTCTAACTTAGGATAAATACTACTGTACTCTATGTAAAAGTCCGACATTAAATATGAAACACTGCCTGCAGATGTGTATGTGGCTGGCGTTTGGCCTCTGCAACTTTGCACGTCTGAGAGTATATTGTTTACCTTTGTTTCTATTAGATATGACGCGAGTTGTAGATAGAAATGTCATTGATCAGTTGAATATCAATCGCGTGTGCCTGGTTATGACGTCACAGTCAGGCTTACCAGCCAGAATGGCTATATTCCTCCCTCGACATCAGCACGCATCTTCTTTGTTAAGCTCATGCAAAAAAAACATTAAAATATGATTTCAGGGTATGGTTGAACCCTCATCAAATAATTAAATAGGCCTACCTACAAATCGGAAATGAATTATAGGTATCCATCACAAAATTATAAATATCATTTGGATTAGACAATTAAATAATATTAATAAATACAGTGTATTAGTCATGCGGATTGAGATGAAGCCGGTATAAATGGATCTATACAATAGAAAGGCAGTGTTTAGGATGCCCTGTGAAAAATGTCTTGTTGCTTTCCTCCCATTTTGAATACAATCAGGCGATCATGGTTTACCATACAAATGGAACTGTAGTTGTGTTTCATAAACACTCTAGGAAACTTCAAATTAACCTTATTTAGAAAAATTCCTTCAACTTTGATGGAAAAGATGTGACTAGCAAACAACAGATATCTCCCTTCGGTATCAACAAGTATTGCTTCTGCAGTACTGGCTGGCATAGGGCGCTTTCAAGCCATTTTTACCTATCTCTATTCTTACAAAATAACAAATATGTTTAGTGGGCTCCTAATATAATAAACACTGATGCCATTACAACTAAGACAATACCGCATTGCATTCTTCACTCGCTTACGCAGTTCTGATTTTAATTTGCTTATAAAATGTATGCAGTGCCGTAACTTCAAGCGGCATAGCCTCTGTGTACAATAAAACTTAAGGGTTTTAAAATATTTATACTCACTAATGTAAGCCTAATGCCTGTGTAGGGAATGGCAACAATGTAAGTAGTGGTAAAAATGCTACTAAGCAAAAAGTGATCATTGTTTTTAATGTGAAGATAAACATCGTACTAGAACCATTGCCACTACCGTCATAAAGTATACTTCACAAACGTTATTCACCGTTACTGCTTAAGAACTAACGCCCATGAGTTCGTTATTGGTCAGCGCCCTAGATTGTTTTTGGTCTGGTGTTCCTTAGCAATTGTAACAATAAATAATGCAAAGATTATTTTTGCTCTAGTGCTCCTTAGCAATTGTAACAATAAATAATGCAAAGATTGTTATTGTTCTAGTGCTTCTTAGCTATTGTAATAATAAATAATGCAAAAGATTGTTTTTGCTCTAGTGCTCCTTAGGTATTGTAACAATAAATAATGCAAAGATTGTTTTTGCTCTGGTGTTCCTTAGCTATTGTAACAATAAATAATGCAATGATTGTTTTTGCTCTAGTGCTTCTTAGCAATTGTAACAATAAATAATGCAAAGATTGTTTTTGCTCTAGTGTTCCTTAGCAATTGTAACAATAAATAATGCAAAGATTGTTTTTGCTCTAGTGTTCCTTAGCAATTGTAACAATAAATAATGCAAAGATTGTTTTTGCTCTGGTGTTCCTTAGCTATTGTAACAATAAATAATGCAATGATTGTTTTTGCTCTAGTGCTTCTTAGCAATTGTAACAATAAATAATGCAAAGATTGTTTTTGCTCTAGTGTTCCTTAGCAATTGTAACAATAAATAATGCAAAGATTGTTTTTGCTCTAGTGTTCCTTAGCAATTGTAACAATAAATAATGCAAAGATTGTTATTGCTCTAGTGCTTCTTAGCTATTGTAACAATAAATAATGCAAAGATTGTTTTTGCTCTAGTGCTTCTTAGCAATTGTAACAATAAATAATGCAAAGATTGTTTTTGCTCTAGTGCTTCTTAGCAATTGTAACAATAAATAATGCAAAGATTGTTTTTGCTCTGGTGTTCCTTAGCAATTGTAACAATAAATAATGCAAAGATTGTTATTGCTCTAGTGCTTCTTAGCTATTGTAACAATAAATAATGCAAAGATTGTTTTTGCTCTAGTGCTTCTTAGCTATTGTAACAATAAATAATGCAAAGATTGTTTTTGCTCTAGTGCTTCTTAGCAATTGTAACAATAAATAATGCAAAGATTGTTTTTGCTCTTGTGTTCCTTAGCAATTGTAACAATAAATAATGCTAAGATTGTTTTTGCTCTAGTGTTCCTTAGCAATTGTAACAATAAATAATGCTAAGATTGTTATTGCTCTAGTGCTTCTTAGCTATTGTAACAATAAATAATGCAAAGATTGTTTTTGCTCTAGTGCTTCTTAGCTATTGTAACAATAAATAATGCAAAGATTGTTTTTGCTCTAGTGTTCCTTAGCAATTGTAACAATAAATAATGCAAAGATTGTTATTGCTCTAGTGCTTCTTAGCTATTGTAACAATAAATAATGCAATGATTGTTTTTGCTCTGGTGTTCCTTAGCAATTGTAACAATAAATAATGCAAAGATTGTTTTTGCTCTAGTGTTCCTTAGCAATTGTAACAATAAATAATGCAAAGATTGTTATTGCTCTAGTGCTTCTTAGCTATTGTAACAATAAATAATGCAAAGATTGTTATTGCTCTAGTGCTTCTTAGCTATTGTAACAATAAATAATGCAATGATTGTTTTTGCTCTAGTGCTTCTTAGCTATTGTAATAATAAAAATGCAAAGATTGTTTTTGCTCTAGTGCTTCTTAGCTATTGTAATAATAAATAATGCAAAGATTGTTTTTGCTCTAGAGCTTCTTAGCTATTGTAATAATAAATAATGCAAAGATTGCTCTAGTGCTCCTTAGCTATTGTAATAATAAATAATGCAAAGATTGCTCTAGTGCTCCTTAGCTATTGTAATAATAAATAATGCAAAGATTGCTCTAGTGCTCCTTAGCTATTTTAATAATAAATAATGCAAAGATTGCTCTAGTGCTCCTTAGCTATTGTAATAATAAATAATGCAAAGATTGCTCTAGTGCTCCTTAGCTATTGTAATAATAAATAATGCAAAGATTGCTCTAGTGCTCCTTAGCTATTGTAATAATAAATAATGCAAAGATTGCTCTAGTGCTCCTTAGCTATTTTAATAATAAATAATGCAAAGATTGCTCTATTGCTCCTTAGCTATTGTAATAATAAATAATGCAAAGATTGCTCTAGTGCTCCTTAGCTATTGTAATAATAAATAATGCAAAGATTGCTCTAGTGCTCCTTAGCTATTGTAATAATAAATAATGCAAAGATTGCTCTAGTGCTCCTTAGCTATTGTAATAATAAATAATGCAAAGATTGCTCTAGTGCTCCTTAGCTATTGTAATAATAAATAATGCAAAGATTGCTCTAGTGCTCCTTAGCTATTGTAATAATAAATAATGCAAAGATTGCTCTAGTGCTCCTTAGCTATTGTAATAATAAATAATGCAAAGATTGCTCTAGTGCTCCTTAGCTATTGTAATAATAAATAATGCAAAGATTGCTCTAGTGCTCCTTAGCTATTGTAATAATAAATAATGCAAAGATTGCTCTAGTGCTCCTTAGCTATTGTAATAATAAATAATGCAAAGATTGCTCTAGTGCTCCTTAGCTATTGTAATAATAAATAATGCAAAGATTGCTCCTGTGCTCCTTAGCTATTGTAATAATAAATAATGCAAAGATTGCTCTAGTGCTCCTTAGCTATTGTAATAATAAATGATGCAAAGATTGCTCTAGTGCTCCTTAGCTATTGTAATAATAAATGATGCAAAGATTGCTCTAGTGCTCCTTAGCTATTGTAATAATAAATAATGCAAAGATTGCTCTAGTGCTTCTTTGCTATTGTAATAATAAATAATGCAAAGATTGCTCTAGTGCTCCTTAGCTATTGTAATAATAAATAATGCAAAGATTGCTCTAGTGCTCCTTAGCTATTGTAATAATAAATAATGCAAAGATTGCTCTAGTGCTCCTTAGCTATTGTAATAATAAATAATGCAAAGATTGCTCTAGTGCTCCTTAGCTACTGTAATAATAAATAATGCAAAGATTGCTCTAGTGCTCCTTAGCTATTGTAATAACAAATAATGCAAAGATTGTTTTTGCTCTAGTGCTTCTTAGCTATTGTAATAATAAATAATGCAAAGATTGTTTTTGCTCTAGTGCTTTTTAGCTATTGTAATAATAAATAATGCAAAGATTGTTTTTGCTCTAGTGCTTCTTAGCTATTGTAATAATAAATAATGCAAAGATTGTTTTTGCTCTAGTGCTTTTTAGCTATTGTAATAATAAATAATGCAAAGATTGTTTTTGCTCTAGTGCTCCTTAGCTATTGTAATAATAAATAATGCAAAGATTGTTTTTGCTCTAGTGCTTCTTAGCTATTGTAATAATAAATAATGCAAAGATTGCTCTAGTGCTCCTTAGCTATTGTAATAATAAATAATGCAAAGATTGCTCTAGTGCTCCTTAGCTATTGTAATAATAAATAATGCAAAGATTGCTCTAGTGCTCCTTAGCTATTGTAATAATAAATAATGCAAAGATTGCTCTAGTGCTCCTTAGCTATTGTAATAATAAATAATGCAAAGATTGCTCTAGTGCTCCTTAGCTATTGTAATAATAAATAATGCAAAGATTGCTCTAGTGCTCCTTAGCTATTGTAATAATAAATAATGCAAAGATTGCTCTAGTGCTCCTTAGCTATTTTAATAATAAATAATGCAAAGATTGCTCTAGTGCTCCTTAGCTATTGTAATAATAAATAATGCAAAGATTGCTCTAGTGCTCCTTAGCTATTGTAATAATAAATAATGCAAAGATTGCTCTAGTGCTCCTTAGCTATTGTAATAATAAATAATGCAAAGATTGCTCTAGTGCTCCTTAGCTATTGTAATAATAAATAATGCAAAGATTGCTCTAGTGCTCCTTAGCTATTGTAATAATAAATAATGCAAAGATTGCTCTAGTGCTCCTTAGCTATTGTAATAATAAATAATGCAAAGATTGCTCTAGTGCTCCTTAGCTATTGTAATAATAAATAATGCAAAGATTGCTCTAGTGCTCCTTAGCTATTGTAATAATAAATAATTCAAAGATTGCTCTAGTGCTCCTTAGCTATTGTAATAATAAATAATGCAAAGATTGCTCTAGTGCTCCTTAGCTATTGTAATAATAAATAATGCAAAGATTGCTCTAGTGCTCCTTAGCTATTGTAATAATAAATAATGCAAAGATTGCTCTAGTGCTCCTTAGCTATTGTAATAATAAATAATGCAAAGATTGCTCTAGTGCTCCTTAGCTATTGTAATAATAAATAATGCAAAGATTGCTCTAGTGCTCCTTAGCTATTGTAATAATAAATAATGCAAAGATTGCTCTAGTGCTCCTTAGCTATTGTAATAATAAATAATGCAAAGATTGCTCTAGTGCTCCTTAGCTACTGTAATAATAAATAATGCAAAGATTGCTCTAGTGCTCCTTAGCTACTGTAATAATAAATAATGCAAAGATTGCTCTAGTGCTCCTTAGCTATTGCAATAATAAATAATGCAAAGCATATTGACAAGATATTAGATTATAATAAGTATTATTCTAATACAGCACACCTCAGTTTGTTATTTATTATTCTAGTGCACATTGAGGCTAACGGTGTTGTACATACACGAAAACAAGCATAGGCTTTTTCTTAGTAATGTAATCTGTGTTCTAATTTGGAATTCCGTACAGCCCGACATTCTTAAGTAGTGAAAGTGCTAGAGATTCATTGGCCGGAAGTAATTAATTATCCAATACTAAGGCTTTCCGAAAGAGGCGTCGATTTACTTTAGAACAGATGTGTTTTCTAGGAAGGTTTGGCATGAGTTTAACAGATCGGCAGCAGTAGTTTTCAGTAAAAAAATGTTTAATTATAATTTCTTTACATGTTGACATAATTGTTTATGTATGAAACTTGTAAATCGGCTTAAAGCTGTCCCATTTTAAATCTTTTAATTATACAAGCGACAACAGAATCTGTGTGTGTAAACAAGTCAGTGGCTTTGCTCTCCTTAGCCATCCCTATAAAGATATGTGCGTCGTTCTTCATTGGAAAACGTATAGTGCGCATGCGCCGTATATAAAATTAACTACCACGATTGACCAATAATTAAGTGTTATTAATACATTTTAAAGTTTTATCTGAACCTGAAGTATTAGGAGCATTAGTAAATTAAAATGTTAATAATATTTAAATGCATCAATAATAAAAACTTTAGGAATATACCTTAATAATACACAATTGTTGAGTTTGCGGCCTAAAGGAAAACGAAGTAACTTGTATTGAAGTAACTTGACTGATTTGGGGGAATATTACAGCCGTGTTGTTGGCCACTCTGGGTGCGTCGCTGAAACAAGTAGTCTATGAATTATTTGGCGTTTTTACAATCATAATCAAACACACGTTTTATGTAAAGATAGGTGAAGAATATGTGCACACTATGAATCGAACATAAACAATATTTTATTATAGATATCACTTCAAAAAACGTTTTTACCAAGTTTAGAAAGGAAATTATCTAGATTCTAATAAATATTTACAAAACATTCGTATTAGTTGTAAGTGACGCAGGGTAAGTGGAAGGTATGAGGAAGATTAAGGGACTTTAACCTCTGTGATTGGAAAAACACGCCAATAGGACTTCTTCCCTCTTAGAGTTTGTTCAGTTATAAAATTGTAAACAACTCTAAGTGATACAGAAATCGAGATGTCTTCTACACGGGACGAAATCGAGATGTCTTCTACACGGGACGATGAAATCGAGATGTCTTCTACACGGGACGATGAAATCGAGATGTCTTCTACACGGGACGATGAAATCGAGATGTCTTCTACACGGGACGATGAAATCGAGATGTCTTCTACACGGGACGATGAAATCGAGATGTCTTCTACACGGGACGATGAAATCGAGATGTCTTCTACACGGGATGATGAAATCGAGATGTCTTCTACACGGGACGAAATTGAGATGTCTTCTACACGGGACGATGAAATCGAGATGTCTTCTACACGGGACGATGAAATCGAGATGTCTTCTACACGGGACGATGAAATCGAGATGTCTTCTACACGGGACGATGAAATCGAGATGTCTTCTACACGGGACGATGAAATCGAGATGTCTTCTACACGGGACGATGAAATCGAGATGTCTTCTACACGGGACGATGAAATCGAGATGTCTTCTACACGGGACGATGAAATCGAGATGTCTTCTACACGGGACGATGAAATCGAGATGTCTTCTACACGGGACGATGAAATCGAGATGTCTTCTACACGGGACGATGATCTTGATGGAAGTGTTTCTGAGAAAGATAGATGTACATTTGAAAGGATTCTATGTAATTAGGCAAATACGTAATTATTTCTTCAATTGAACTCCATAAAAGCTAGGCGTTTGTCATCTAAAAATGGAGTTGAGCAGGCTTAACTATATTATCAAGAAAGTAGAAGGGTTTTGAGGGAGAATTGAGGGAACTGGCACAAGCAAATTGTGTCCGAAAGGGAGCCTAGATATTTCTTTCAAATAAACTTAATTGGAAAAAGTACATTACTTATTAAAGTTTAAAAACAGTATGGATATCGACTTTTATTAACAGAAAATGATTAACTTATTGTAAAAATGAATATTATGTTTACAGTTTTTACTTATTTAAAACAGTTGCAAAGTAAATAAAAAAGTATTGAGAAAACGTACTGGTCGAATCGAAAAATTCGCCTTCTCTTTCTTGCACTTACCATCATGGGCTGCACTACTATGTAGTCTTAATTGTTTATCCCAGATTATGAGCATTAAGGATTCTTCTACATTGAAAGGGTGACTTTTTTAATGAAAAGTAACTATATAACACACGTAACAACACAACATTTTATTTTCGTACTTATTGTTAGGATGTGCTAAATAATACTTCTGCAAGTTATTCCTAGCTAGCTTCGTCAGTCTCATAGAGTGAAACGGGCCTTATATGAAGACTTAATGGCGACAATAGTAACAAGAAATAAGTAAAAACTTAACTACACAGATATGTTTCCGCCATAGCACTAGACACAAATATATGTCTTACTTTAACAACAATTGTTTACAGACATTCTCATTGTTTCATATAAGTTCCCAAATACGAATGTTACGTACGATTTCTCCAAAAGTTCTTTTACTTTGCTTTGTGTTCAACAAATAAGCAAGAACCGTAACACAATTTCCCCTGTAGCATCGCCTTAAACGTTTTACTATCATTATTAAATAAACAAATATTTTAAAATTTTGGAGCATTACTTAGTTCTTACTTGAGAATCCTTCAACTTTCTCGACATTATCTCAACGTCATTTTTATATAGGACCAAAATTTAACTTTGTCGAATTTTAATTGAGGAATAAATTAGGGCATTCCCGTAATACTTCCTTTTCAAAGCTAATTACATTTACACCAATTCTCATTAAAAAAACTTTCAGCTGTACATTTTTGTGTCAAAAGTCATTTGACGAATACATCCCGATGACTGTAGCACAAATGCGTTTCCTGCTTTAAACGTGAACGCACCTAGCATATGCTCGCCTTTATAAGACCTTGTAGTAAGCAGCAAGCAACCAGGTAGGACGAGAAGAAAGACATCTCTCCGTGACGTGCTGTCTAAAATTACCGATAAGTTACAAAATAATTAAGCTTAATATAAGTTTCACTCTCGTTTCATCAATTCTGATGAAAATTCTGTATAATAATTAGTTAGGTAAGTTAGTGGTTATATTATTTGGACATAGTGTTAATATAGGTCTAAAAATAATAACAATGGTAGTAATAATAATAATAATAATATAAATGTTTTGAAATATCATTTAACTCCACCTTTATCTTCACTAACCCCTTTTGTAATATCATTTAACTTCACCTTTATCTTCACTAACCCCTTTTGTAATATCATTTAACTCCACCTTTATCTTCACTAACCCCTTTTGTAATATCATTTAACTCCACCTTTATCTTCACTAACCCCTTTTGTAATATCATTTAACTCCACCTTTATCTTCACTAACCCCTTTTGTAATATCATTTAACTCCACCTTTATCTTCACTAACCCCTTTTGTAATATCATTTAACTCCACCTTTATCTTCACTAACCCCTTTTGTAATATCATTTAACTCCACCTTTATCTTCACTAACCCCTTTTGTAATATCATTTAACTCCACCTTTATCTTCACTAACCCCTTTTGTAATATCATTTAACTCCATCTTTATCTTCACTAACCCCTTTTGTAATATCATTTAACTCCACCTTTATCTTCACTAACCCCTTTTGTAATATCATTTAACTCCACCTTTATCTTCACTAACCCCTTTTGTAATATCATTTAACTCCACCTTTATCGTCACTAACCCCTTTTGTAATATCATTTAACTCCACCTTTATCTTCACTAACCCCTTTTGTAATATCATTTAACTCCACCTTTATCTTCACTAACCCCTTTTGTAATATCATTTAACTCCACCTTTATCTTCACTAACCCCTTTTGTAATATCATTTAACTCCACCTTTATCTTCACTAACCCCTTTTGTAATATCATTTAACTCCATCTTTATCTTCACTAACCCCTTTTGTAATATCATTTAACTCCACCTTTATCTTCACTAACCCCTTTTGTAATATCATTTAACTCCACCTTTATCTTCACTAACCCCTTTTGTAATATCATTTAACTCCACCTTTATCTTCACTAACCCCTTTTGTAATATCATTTAACTCCACCTTTATCTTCACTAACCCCTTTTGTAATATCATTTAACTCCACCTTTATCTTCACTAACCCCTTTTGTAATATCATTTAACTCCACCTTTATCTTCACTAACCCCTTTTGTAATATCATTTAACTCCACCTTTATCTTCACTAACCCCTTTTGTAATATCATTTAACTCCACCTTTATCTTCACTAACCCCTTTTGTAATATCATTTAACTCCACCTTTATCTTCACTAACCCCTTTTGTAATATCATTTAACTCCACCTTTATCTTCACTAACCCCTTTTGTAATATCATTTAACTCCATCTTTATCTTCACTAACCCCTTTTGTAATATCATTTAACTCCACCTTTATCTTCACTAACCCCTTTTGTAATATCATTTAACTCCACCTTTATCTTCACTAACCCCTTTTGTAATATCATTTAACTCCACCTTTATCTTCACTAACCCCTTTTGTAATATCATTTAACTCCATCTTTATCTTCACTAACCCCTTTTGTAATATCATTTAACTCCATCTTTATCTTCACTAACCCCTTTTGTAATATCATTTAACTCCACCTTTATCTTCACTAACCCCTTTTGTAATATCATTTAACTCCACCTTTATCTTCACTAACCCCTTTTGTAATATCATTTAACTCCACCTTTATCGTTACTAACCCCTTTTGTAATATCATTTAACTCCACCTTTATCTTCACTAACCCCTTTTGTAATATCATTTAACTCCACCTTTATCTTCACTAACCCCTTTTGTAATATCATTTAACTCCACCTTTATCTTCACTAACCCCTTTTGTAATATCATTTAACTCCACCTTTATCTTCACTAACCCCTTTTGTAATATCATTTAACTCCACCTTTATCTTCACTAACCCCTTTTGTAATATCATTTAACTCCACCTTTATCTTCACTAACCCCTTTTGTAATATCATTTAACTCCACCTTTATCGTCACTAACCCCTTTTGTAATATCATTTAACTCCACCTTTATCTTCACTAACCCCTTTTGTAATATCATTTAACTCCACCTTTATCTTCACTAACCCCTTTTGTAATATCATTTAACTCCACCTTTATCTTCACTAACCCCTTTTGTAATATCATTTAACTCCACCTTTATCTTCACTAACCCCTTTTGTAATATCATTTAACTCCACCTTTATCTTCACTAACCCCTTTTGTAATATCATTTAACTCCACCTTTATCTTCACTAACCCCTTTTGAACTTTAACATATTTTAACAAGTTAACTCTTGTCTATAATAGCACTACTTTTGTCCAACTAGAGCGGCCTTTTCGCGAAATGTGTCTTACGATCAACTCGACCTTGCTTGTTATAAAGGTAAATTTAAAAATCTATTGAAGTGTATAAGAGTTTGCTGTACAAACTGAACAGAAGTGGAAACTTGAGTTCTTGCACAAACTGCATTTTACTTGTAGGCTATTTTTAAAGCTAGATGTAGACTTCTTGTTAGACTACTTGTAAGGATAAATGTAGGATACGTGTTAGGCTACTTATAAGAAAAGATGTAGGCTACTTCTGAGGGCGGATATAGTTGTGCTACTTGTAAGGATAAATACAGGATACTATTACGCTACTTGGAAGTTACTTGTGTAAGGGTAGTTGTAGGTTATTTGGAAGACAAGTTTTAGAGTACCTATAAGACTAGATTTAGGGCGTGTAAGGCTACGTGTAAATTTAGTTTTAGGTTACTTGTAAGTTGTAAATAAATGTTTCACTATAAAAATCAATGATTAGGATCTGAAAAGAAGAGCGAAATTGACTTGTTCTGACAGATTTTGTTTTTGTTTCAGCAGTTGTTATCTGAATGACGACGTAACAAATAGCACACAAGAAAAACCTCTTAGCATTCTAATAGGGGTTTCTAGTATTATCGGCATCTGACAGAAACAAGGAGGACCAATTTGGAGAGGTAAAAGTGAATGGATCTGACCCACGACTAGGTGAAAGAAGCAGCGGCTAATGCACCTCGAATTCGAGACACCGCTGAGGTAAGACCTTGAAAAGTCAAAATACCTAATTAAATTTTAACACTGATTTTATTATTCAAGTTTATTTGTAAATTAGTGCCATCTGGAAATTCTGATTAGAGATTCAGTTGTTCATCATAAATTATTGCCGATTTTCACAGTTTTTGAAACATTTTTATAAGAGTCTTATTAAAAAAATTCTCAAGATTCAAATGTTTTTGATACAACGGCAGAGAGAGTTAATTTAAAAAAAAAATATTCGATTCAAATTTAAAGGCTTTGATAATAAAATTATTATCTTTTTCATTTTTTCAGTTTTTTTAAAGACGTAATCAGCTTTTAAAAATAATTTAAGTGGTTTCGTAACGACAAAAGGAGGTTATGATTGATGGAAACGTTATTCATGACAATAGTACTAACGGAATATGCGATACAATTTACGAGTTATGTGGAGTCGATTAATCAGTTTTTGTCTTACAAAGGGCCAAAATAGATAACTATAGGCTTATTCCTGATAGAGATAAAAGTTTAAATTTTGTTTTATTTGAAGTGACACCGTTAAAATATATCGCGCTAGTTTTGTTACTAATTGTATCTCTACTACAAGATAGAACATATAGAGAGAGTAAAGTGTGGTCGGTAAAACGTTCCAATTTAAGAGTATTGTTCTTAAATGATTGACGGTTATAAAAGTTATATATATATGCTACTGGTTACTAACTTCTGTATGTTATATTTATTATTATTTAATGTAACTCGTTTTTCAGATAATACTTTATCCATCGATAGAACAATAATTGAAGGGATATTTTTTTTTGGAGTATTGGTATTTACGAAAAATGCGTAATGAAAGGTACATAGCTTATATATATATATATATATATATATATATATATATATATATATATATATATACAGTGAAACCTGTTTAAGCCGGAATCCATTGGGACCGGCTATTTTTTCCGTCTAAGACAGTTTTCCGGCTTATACAGTAGTAGTGTACAATAAGACTATTATTTCTTGTGATCAGCTGTATGGCGCTGTACCAACACCACATAGATAACGGACATTTAATTGTCATCGTGTCTACATTTGTTCAAATACAGTATTTAATTAAATTATTTATTTCCGATTAAGTACTGACTGTTTATTTCCTACAGAGATAACACTTCAACATATAAAGCAAGTGTATTTAAATCACAAGAAAACTATCACATTTTAACGTCTAAATAAACGTCATTCAGTAATATAGGTTATCTTGATTGCCTAATGACAGTCCGTAGCCTGTGCCCTGTGACGTCACAACTCGCAAACTTTGTTTTCTAGGTGGTGTTGGCTATGCACACTACAGAAAATGTTAAAACCTACATTTCATAATAACAATTTTACCTTTTAATGCAGCACCCTTTTATCTTTCTCCACAAAACATTTTTAATGGAAAACACTAAAACTAAAACACTTGTCAACAAAATTTATGAATTAATGATGCGATTTATTAAAAACTATATTTTTCCTCTTACTGTATTTAGGCTAAATACTGTACATACTAGGCTTACGTAATAATAAAAGAAAACCAAGTAGGCTTGAAAAAATCTAGCATTGACTTATGTTTTAAAAGGTTAGTTTTACTTGCTTGTGTTTCAGTTATTGTTTTTAGTTGTAACAAATGGTGACGCATTTCCGCGCTGTTAATACGTACCGCGAAATCTTTTAACTCACAAATTTCTTCACAACTCGCCAAATGTTTTTATTTTGTTTTCTACGACCGGCCCTTTCTACAATCTCATTAGTCTCCATTTCAATAATTTCGTCCAGAGATTTTGGACCTTCTTCTGTTGCTAGTTCATTGTCAAAACTTACGTATTTCTCAGCAGATAAAGTAGAGTGTCCTGTTTCTGTCAGCAAATCTTTCACCATGTGCAAGATAATGTCTTGCGTCCCCATTTCAATAGCATTATTGTGTTCTTGTAGAATAAAACCAGCTTCTTTGAATGCATTTTGAACACACGATTTTGATATTTTCTCATAGGAACTCGATATCCATCTTATAGCATCCAAAACAGTGATATTACTGGTCAATTCCTGTACTTACGAGCATGAATTTATGTTAGCAATAAGAGATTGTAAAACATGTTTTCTATAGTGGACTTTAAGATTTTTAATAACGCCCTGATTCATCGGTTGAGTAACACTAGCAGTATTGATGTGAGATTAATCTTCCATTATGAACGATGACACGTTACATTGTCCATAAATAGCATAAAGTAAACCATTCATTGCGTTATCTTGAAGGAAACGAGTGCTGACACATAGCCTATCGTAAATTATGGATGTTTGTATACAATCTTGTGCATATCAGCAGTCCTTAACGTTGTTACAGAGTTCTCAGAAATAAATACGATCCGTTACAATTAAGCAGACCTATCTGTGAATTTTGTTATGATAGAAAAATATATTATAAACTGTATTTTATCCAAACGGAAGTCATTGTAATTTTATATTTTACAGCATGTATATGATCAGATTTTCCGGGCTATGCAGAACTTTTGCTTATTCCGCTTCCGCGTTAGACAGTTTCCGGCTTATGAAGGTTATTAACCCGTAAATTAAATAGGTGACAGTCGGGACTTTTAAAGTTTTGCGCGATAGACAGGATTCCGCCTAACACAGGTTCCGTCTAAGACAGGTTTCACTATATATATATATATATATATATATATATATATATATATATATATATATAAAGTTAATATCCGGAGTACATCCGTTCATTGAAAAAAGCCAAAAAATCGCAGTTCCGACGTTTCGTTCGATTCTCATCTAGCATTGACAAGGTGAACCCAACAACAGTTAGTTAAAGTGCGAATGAAGAGCGCAGACAACTCCGCTCCTATATATAGAGGAAAGAACAGAGCCCATTGAAGTCATCCCACACACACCTGACACAAATAATTACTCACATTCCTTTCCTTTTGTTCATCTTTTTGCCGATAAAATCAATCGATGACGCATTTCCACACTGCGGGCAAATTCAAAATATCATCGTGTTTGATAAAACTCCTTTGGTTCTCTATTTCGACAGCCTCACGTATAATCCTGGTCCTGTAGTATTTCCACTTGAGCAATCTGACGGCAAGATTGGAAATCAATTTGTCCTGTATCGCTATGTTGCTTGTACAGAGCCGACGTTTTCAGTAGGGAGATGTCGGAACTGCGATTATGCGATTTTATGCACTGCAAAATTGACGGATGTATTCCGGATATTAACTATCCATCATATATTTTTTTCCGTAAAGATATACGTATCAGCATATATATATAATTCGCATAATTCTACTATAAACCTACATTATGTTTGTTAAGCGCTTAAACAAAATACTTCACTATCGTGTCGTCTCTTATTATAATGTTACAGAGAATTGGCAACCCCGCACCCGGTGGCTCTCTCTCAACCCACGATCGCCATTCCCATTCCAATTTTAATTCTACTATAAACTTACATTATGTTTGTTGAGCGCCTAAACAAAGAGTACTTCACTATCGCGTCGTCTCTTATTATAATGTTACAGAGAATTGGCAACCCCGCACCTGTTGGCTCTCTCTTAACCCACGATCGCCAGTCCTATTCCAATTTTAATTCTACTATAAACTTACATTATGTTTGTTGAGCGCCTAAACAAAGAGTACTTCACTATCGCGTCGTCTCTTATTATAATGTTACAGAGAATTGGCAACCCCGCACCCGGTGGCTCTCTCTCAACCCACGATCGCCAGTCCTATTCCAATTTTAATTCTACTATAAACTTACATTATGTTTGTTGAGCGCCTAAACAAAGAGTACTTCACTATCGCGTCGTCTCTTATTATAATGTTACAGAGAATTGGCAACCCCGCACCTGTTGGCTCTCTCTTAACCCACGATCGCCAGTCCTATTCCAATTTTAATTCTACTATAAACTTACATTATGTTTGTTGAGCGCCTAAACAAAGAGTACTTCACTATCGCGTCGTCTCTTATTATAATGTTACAGAGAATTGGCAACCCCGCACCTGTTGGCTCTCTCTTAACCCACGATCGCCAGTCCTATTCCAATTTTAATTCTACTATAAACTTACATTATGTTTGTTGAGCGCCTAAACAAAGAGTACTTCACTATCGCGTCGTCTCTTATTATAATGTTACAGAGAATTGGCAACCCCGCACCCGGTGGCTCTCTCTCAACCCACGATCGCCAGCCCTATTCCAATTTTAATTCTACTATAAACTAACATTATGTTTGTTGAGCGCCTAAACAAAGAGTACTTCACTATCGCGTCGTCTCTTATTATAATGTTACAGAGAATTGGCAACCCCGCACCCGGTGGCTCTCTCTCAACCCACGATCGCCAGTCCTATTCCAATTTTAATTCTACTATAAACTTACATTATGTTTGTTGAGCGCCTAAACAAAGAGTACTTCACTATCGTGTCGTCTCTTATTATAATGTTACAGAGAATTGCCAACCCCGCACCCGGTGGCTCTTTCTCTCAACCCACGATCGCCATTCCCATTCCAATTTTAATTCTACTATAAACTTACATTATGTTTGTTGAGCGCCTAAACAAAGTACTTCACTTTAGCGTCGTCTCTTATTATAATGTTACAGCAGTAAAATGTTGAGGTATAATACTAGGTAGCATACACAGGAAAAGTTATGTACGCTAATGATTCAAACCATTGTTTTCTTGTCAAGGTCTTTCGTACGCTCAATGTGCGAACATTGTCAGAACAGTATCCATAGCTTATCCGTTGGAAGATGTTTAGCCAATTAATTCGTGATAATGTATTTCTCCCAAATGGTTTAATCCTACACCAAAAACAAAATGTGCACACGCATTTCTCAAAAAGTTTACAATGCTCCCCTTAAAGTCCCCCCTTCCGCTTACTGTAAATACAAATTTGCAAAGATCTATAAAGTCGTAAGTTAGCAGGGAATACGTTTCGTGGACGTGTTGTAGTAAATTGGGAATACGTTTCGTGGACGTGTTGTAGTAAATTGGGAACACGTTTCGTGGACGTGTTGTAGTAAATTGGGAATACGTTTCGTGAACGTGTTGTAGTAAATTGGGAATACGTTTCGTGGACGTGTTGTAGTAAATTGGGAATACGTTTCGTGAACGTGTTGTAGTAAATTGGGAATACGTTTCGTGGACGTGTTGTAGTAAATTGGGAATACGTTTCGTGGACGTGTTGTAGTAAATTGGGAATACGTTTCGTGGACGTGTTGTAGTAAATTGGGAATACGTTACGTGGACGTGTTGTAGTAAATTGGGAATACGTTTCGTGGACGTGTTGTAGTAAATTGGGAATACGTTACGTGGACGTGTTGTAGTAAATTGGGAATACGTTTCGTGGACGTGTTGTAGGAAATTGGGAATACGTTTCGTGAACGTATTGTAGTAAATTGGGAATACGTTTCGTGGACGTATTGTAGTAAATTGGGAATACGTTTCGTGGACGTATTGTAGTAAATTGGGAATACGTTTCGTGGACGTATTGTAGTAAATTGGGAATACGTTTCGTGGACGTGTTGTAGTAAATTGGGAATACGTTTCGTGGACGTATTGTAGTAAATTGGGAATACGTTTCGTGGACGTGTTGTAGTAAATTGGGAATACGTTACGTGGACGTGTTGTAGTAAATTGGGAATACGTTTCGTGGACGTATTGTAGTAAATTGGGAATACGTTTCGTGGACGTGTTGTAGTAAATTGGGAATACGTTTCGTGGACGTATTGTAGTAAATTGGGAATACGTTACGTGGACGTATTGTAGTAAATTGGGAATACGTTTCGTGGACGTATTGTAGTAAATTGGGAATACGTTTCGTGGACGTGTTGTAGTAAATTGGGAATACGTTTCGTGGACGTATTGTAGTAAATTGGGAATACGTTTCGTGGACGTGTTGTAGTAAATTGGGAATACGTTACGTGGACGTGTTGTAGTAAATTGGGAATACGTTTCGTGGACGTGTTGTAGGAAATTGGGAATACGTTTCGTGAACGTATTGTAGTAAATTGGGA
This sequence comes from Prosapia bicincta, assembly GCA_036971475.1. Taxonomy (NCBI): domain Eukaryota; kingdom Metazoa; phylum Arthropoda; class Insecta; order Hemiptera; family Cercopidae; genus Prosapia; species Prosapia bicincta. Next base: position 100,456,982 of record JBAIZL010000003.1, on the reverse strand, counting down.
ATACGTTTCGTGGACGTATTGTAGTAAATTGGGAATACGTTTCGTGGACGTATTGTAGTAAATTGGGAATACGTTTCGTGGACGTATTGTAGTAAATTGGGAATACGTTTCGTGGACGTGTTGTAGTAAATTGGGAATACGTTTCGTGGACGTGTTGTAGTAAATTGGGAATACGTTTCGTGGACGTATTGTAGTAAATTGGGAATACGTTTCGTGGACGTATTGTAGTAAATTGCAAAAGAATATCTTTTTATGTATTTCTAATAAAGTTTTTTATAGTAAAATATTATTTTATTTTTTACAGGTTTTCTAAAAAAACTAATTTTTGAGTAATTTATGTAAATTTTTAGTCTGGTAGTTTTATTATCTCACTTTAAAATTGTGTTCCAACAAAAACAGATATGTAAGCAAAACAATTGCTTTAAGATTCTATCCTTTTCAAGACTCGCCTAGGATTAAGCCTACGGTAAAGTTTATTTTCCAACCACACGCACTGTTTTAGTTGAACCTGGAGGAAATGCAGATGTCGTGCAGCTGATTTATTTGTTAACCTAATAATTCTAAAGCAATGTCCTTTGTTTAACCACGAATTTCGTTCCTTCAGAACAGTGATTTCTAAAAGCAATAAAATTACTCCATTAAACCGTGTTTATAGTTGATAAGTTTTGTCAAGCTTTGTTTATATGATTTTAACAACTTTAATCCGTGTTACACTATAAAAAGATGAGTTCGTGACACAACCTGTAACAGGACGTGAAAAGCGTAAATTTTTGTTCTGGATTCCCCGGAAGTGGTTTTTCAACGTCCAGGTAAAATCTGTGAAAATGAATAAGCAGAATAAACAATCAAGGGTAATAATTGGCGTTTGAAGTGTAATATGGTCACATGACTTTTCTTGAATACTGCACAGCCCAAGTAAGTTAGATCTACTTTGAAACGTAAACCATGCCCGCGGTGTAAACAACTCATAAAGATTACCGGGGAAGACATTGAATAATTTTTTCTTGTGTTTTATTCCTGAGATCTTAGCCTACTTTTTTAATACAAGGTTTAGATGAAGTTTTACATATGTAGACTCATTGGCGGTAGATAGCACATAACTGTAGCCTACACGTGACGTTTTCAATTTAGCCTTAACTAAAAGAGTAATACTACATTTCCTTTTAAATATTGTATGATTTTATTTGTAAATACGTTACAATATAACTATCTAAATGAACTTTATATATATATATATATATATATATATATATATATCTTTTATAATTTTCCCTTATCCATATATAAATAGCCCTTTCTCATGTAAATTTATGTAAACTTTCCTCTGCCCATATAAATTGTCTTTTCCCTACCTATTTATAAATAGCCTTTTCTCATGTAAATTTATGTAAACTTTCCTCTGCCCATATAAATTGTCTTTTCCCTACCTATTTATAAATAGCCCTTTCTCATGTAAATTTATGTAAACTTTCCTCTGCCCATATAAATAGTCTTTCCCCTACCCATGTATAAATAGCATTTTATCATGTCAATTAAAGTAGCCTTTTCCCTGTAGGCCTACATATAATAGTCTTTCCCCTACCCATGTATAAATAGCATTTTATCATGTCAATTTAAGTAGCCTTCCCCCGCATATATAAATACCCCTACCCATATAAATAGCCTTTTCTAATACCCATTTATACATTGGCTTTCGTCATGTCAATTTACATAGCCTTTCCTATGCCCATATAAATATTATAGTCCTTATCCATGTAAAGGGTTTATGACGGCGTCTGTGTGACTAACTCATATCTACAAACCACAAACATACGAAATCCGCACATATTAAATAAAAACTGCAAACTCCCCACAACTGAACGGTAAGATATGTGCAAACAAGAGATTTCAAACTACACCAAACACTCAATACTCGATTACATTATAATTCATAGACGTTTTTAATATTTTCACACCAAACATTCCCTAAACTTTCACGTAATCACCCCACCAGTTCCCTACCTCTACCCCACCAATTCCCTACCCCTTCTCCACCGGTTCCCTACCTCTACCCCAACAGTTCCCTACCTCTAGCCGACCAATTCCCTACCCCTTCCCCTCCAGTTCCCAACCTCTAGCCGACCAATTCCTTACCCCTTCCCCTCCAGTTCCCTACCTCTACCCCACCAATTCCCTACCCCTTCCCCACCGGTTCCCTACCTCTACCCCAACAGTTCCTATACCCACCCCACCAGTTCCCTACCTCTAGCCGACCAATTCCTTACCCCTTCCCCTCCAGTTCCCTACCTCTACCCCACCAATTCCCTACCCCTTCCCCACCGGTTCCCTACCTCTACCCCAACAGTTCCCTACCTCTAGCCGACCAATTCCCTACCCCTTCCCCTCCAGTTCCCTACCTCTAGCTGACCAATTCCTTACCCCTTCCCCTCCAGTTCCCTACCTCTACCCCACCAATTCCCTACCCCTTCCCCACCGGTTCCCTACCTCTACCCCAACAGTTCCTATACCCACCCCACCAGTTCCCTACCTCTAGCCGACCAATTCCTTACCCCTTCCCCTCCAGTTCCCTACCTCTACCCCACCAATTCCCTACCCCTTCCCCACCGTTTCCCTACCTCTACCCCAACAGTTCCTATACCCACCCCACCAGTTCCCTACCTCTAGCCGACCAATTCCTTACCCCTTCCCCACCAGTTCCTATACCCACTACACCAGTTACCTACCTCTAGCCGACCAATTCCTTACCCCTTCCCCACCAGTTCCCTACCTCTACCCCACCAATTCCTTACCCCTTCCCCTCCAGTTCCCTACCTCTACCCCACCAATTCCCTACCCCTTCCCCACCAGTTCCCTACCTCTACCCCACCAATTCCTTACCCCTTCCCCACCAGTTCCCTACCTCTACCCCACCAATTCCCTACCCCTTCCCCACCGGTTCCCTAACTCTACCCCACCAATTCCCTACCCCTTCCCCTCCA